>DWME01000333.1:0-36224 GCA_018244795.1 Parelbella ahira ahira | reverse complement strand
GTGCGCGCCATGGATTTGAACCCAGGACCCCCGGAATGAGAGGCTGAATTCTTAACCACTAGGCTACCACTGCTGTGTTAACCTTATAAAAATAAAACTTTTTGAAATTTCAACTTTTAACGGCTGGCCATATTACTCCTGGCTTCGCACAGCTCTCTATTCGTCTTCCCTCGAGAGGTTTTAGATACAACTGAGTCTGTTCAAAGCGTTCTGTGTTCGAATAGTTCACATATTATAAATTACGAATGTTATGAATAGCTCTAAATACTGAAGTTAATATAAAGTACATGATTCATTCAACGATTTGCTCTCCTCCTCGTGTGTATTTATATGCAAATGTTGGGCCGCTCATTCGTATGCAGATCCGTCGAGGCTGGCTGTTCAGAGCTGTAAACCGGCTGTAATCTTCGGAGCTTCGGAGCTGGTGCTATGGCCTCAGCTCATTGTCACAACTACGGTATAGAATCATATTTGTAAATAGTGTAGCAGTTAAGACAATTGTTGTGGTTCCGTTTCAATGTGACATGTCCGGAGTAGTGCGCTTTAACAACAATTTGTATTCATAATGGTGGCTAATGTATTCAACGTTAATTTATTATATGTATTCCAAAACATATTTCATGCAAGTATAAGATTTGAAAGTAGGTATAATTATAATTATCGTTAAGTTCGGATAAGGAAGCATCTTTTTCTATGATAAGCAGCTGTCACTGTCTGCTGTGTTCTAGTTTAGGAATCCTTAATAAAAATAAATAAAAAATCCTTAGCGAACATTAAAACTTAAGCAATATCAGTGTCAGCGTCGGTATGTAAAACTGTGATATGAATACATTAAATTTGAAAAAAGAACAGAACTTCAACTTGTGATCTTCAGATGCTTTGTATTTAAATAGTTACAATAAAACAACAGACGATGAGGAATTAATTATATTTCAACTTTTACATTATGACGATAATGTGAATATTTACACGATATGTACATTTTTACAGCATAATTAATTAATGGTATACATATATTCAATTAATTAGTCGCTATGCGATAGAAAACTACCTAGCCTTAATAAATTCATGGTTACAACCCAAGGCCAAAACACTCCAAATATGCCTGCTTCCACACAACGGACACAACTGAAAACGTACTTACATAGACACTTTACACTATATTCAAACACACTCGCACTCGGCAGAGATAGCTGGAGTCGATCTGGCGGGCTCGCCGACAACTGCGGAGTCAGGGCTCGTGTCTCCGGCAGTTGTCAGAAATGAATATGCAGTCTTTAATACACTAGTCAATGGACACTATAAGCGTATCCTCTTCTAGCACGGCGCTGGAGGGCTCGCGGCGTCGACGCGAAGCCCGCACTCAAAGACGCGAGTGTGACAGCCCGTTTGGAGCTATCAGGGGGGCTAAGGGCCCCGGTCTGGTATCCATCGGAAAAGCCTCACTAACAGCAGCCGACCGCGAAGTCATTGCTGTCGAAGCCTCTGAGCGCGATCCTCCCACTCCCGGCGTAGCTGCCAAACACCTTGCTTCGGCATTTCGTAATTGTGCTCTTGCGGCGCCACCACCTTTCTTTCTAGGTATAACGCTATTCTCCACATGTAAAGTCGCGTTAACATCCTTACCAGCGGCGCATGTACACGCTTTCAGAAAACTCTTTTTGAAGTTGTCAGACAGAAAAGCGTACAGGATCGGATTCATAGCGGAGTTACTGTAACTAAAGCAGGCGGCGACGAGGAACACTGTAATCGTGATTCGGCTGGCGCACGCTGTTGGTGGAGAGTAGATCAGGGCAACTTGGAATGCCCAGTACGGTAGCCAGCACAATACATAAACAGCTATTACAGTCAGTACTAATTTGGTTACTTTTCTATGAGAACGCTTTTTCTCCTTAGACTTATTCTTAGGTCCTACGGTTTTCAATTTTCTAATAACAAGGCAGTAGAAGACGAAGATAAGAGTCAGTGGTGCGGCGAAGCCGAGAGCGAAAGAATAAAGAATAAATGAAGTCTGACCTTTGTTGAACTCCCGTTCGGGCCAAACTATATTACAAGATAGTCCATTTTCAGTTTCTATCAATGTAGTGTACATAAATATAGGAGTCATAACTAATACTGATGCGGTCCATGCCGCTGCAGATACTATACGTGACACGAAGGGAGTGCGCAGTCTGGGCGCTGCGATCGGATGACACACCGCTATGTATCTATCGGCGCTCATGATGCAGAGAAAAATACTGCTTGTGAATTGGTTAATACCCGTAGAAATCATATAGGCCTTGCACATAAACCTTCCGAATGGCCAGGCTCTTAGAGACATGGTTATGATTAAAAATGGTATTCCGATCAAGAAGCATTCATCCGCTATCGCAAGGTTTACTATGTACATATTGGTGACCGTCTGCATTTTGGAGTAGCGCAACACGACGTAGATGACCAAAGTGTTCCCGAGAAGTCCGACGACGCAGACTAAGGCGTACAAGATCTGTGTGACGACGTACACAACTGGTAAGTTGATGTTCGGACAGTTCTCGAACGTGTTGTTGTAGGTGCCGTTGTCGTAGTACGTGAAGTTGCCGTTCCCATACATCTCCACGTCTTCGAGCTCCATGGTGGCAGATGATCTAATCTCCGAAGAAGGAAAGTCGTTCGATGAGGCGATATTCACCTGGAAAACAATGAAGCGAGTATAAAAAACATGTCTTTAAGGAAGGATATTACATATTACGAGTAGGTATGTCACAAACATCTTTTTAGTTCGAAGAACCACAAAGACCACATTTGTGGACGACACAGGTTATTATCTATTATCTTTCAGCGTTCGTCATTATTCCTTTATTTTAAAGTGAATACTTGTTATTTGGTAGTCAACCGTCTTGTTACAGTAATATACTTCACTAATATGAAGCTGATTATTTTCATATACACTGGAAAATTGTTTATTACGTATCATCAAAGACAGATTCTTTGATATTTCAAATAAAAAATATATCGAATGCCTCCGTTTTGTTTACTTATTCTTTTGTAAAACCTTAAATATTACCTTATATGTATATTATAAGGGCGTACTTTATGCCTAACATGTAGTATTCTCTCCTAGTCAGCCCTGCTTGATGGTGTGGTAGAAGCATATTGTACATCATCACCATCATCATTACCCTAAAGTCATTGCTGGACATGGGTCTCCTTTGAAGGGTATTTTCTCATAATCTCCTGGTTGGACATATGTACTTACGGATTGGGGATCGCTGAGCACGGGTTCTCGCTTCGCCCACGCTGCTACCTAATTTTATATATCATTGTACATATATACTCGTGCCTATAAACAAATATTATATATATATAGATATAACAAATACATAAATCAATATATAAATACATATATTGCGTGAACTCTCAATGATACATTACCTTACATTTTCTTCCGCGCGATAATTTTTAAGCCCGCATCTGTCCTTGGAAGGCTCTGGCCGTTGATCTATAACAAAATAATGTGTTATACATATCTCTATATTCCCGGATATTCATGTATTACAATTTAACGTGTGTGTGTATGCTTGTATGTGTAGTTTGTTTACAACCGCGTTTATTAGTTTTGGAGTAGGTTCCGATGTGTTTTGAAAGATCGATGGCGCGTTTGTCATGGAAACGAGGAGTTTATGTATTTACGTCATAATAGGGTAACGCTTAGCGTAGAGTGAGCGTGTATCTATATAATATTAACGTAAACAATATATTATATCTATATTACTTAAATATAAAATTAACGTTAGGTCATATTATGTTACTGTAAGCAAGTTTAATATTTATGTGATCGCTAAAATATCAGAAACACTGACATAGATTGAAAATAATATATTGACGAATATATGTGTCAGCTTAACTCACGTACGTTTTCCGGGATACCTGACTAGTACATACATATATGTATAGGTAATAGAGGCAATAATAGAAGGCAAGAGCATTGAAAACTTCAACTATATTTACAAGTTTTGTTCATATTGTCTTTTATTATATATAATTAATCCCCTTAAATATCAATCCGTTTAGAAACATATTAGCGTATTTCTATCGTAACGATCCGCTCCACGCTCCGCCAGTACTACCGCTCACGGGACTACGGCGCACACTTTCTCTGTTTATAATAAAATGATTGGTGGGCGCCGGAATAGAACAATGTTTAGGCCTTCATCAACGTCTGCGTAACTCACGCTCGTGTTATGATGAACGGATTTAGACCGGCCACGCGAAACGTGAAGTTTTCGACGACCCCATTTTTTGTCCGCTGACAATCGCTTTTATAGCTATTTATAAACATCGCAAACATTGAGGCGCCAGCATACTAAGTAACTGATGATAACTATGACCTAACCTATAAATGCTGAAGTAACCTATAATATGACTAAATACAGACAGAAAGAATATCAGATGATTTCGCATTCGCTCTTTTGAGTATGAATGGAAAATATTAATAGTACATTGCAAATAAACTAGTCACTGCGACGGTTCTGGGTGTGTCTGCCTCCACATATAGTCTGCCAGCTTCGACAAACTTCACGTAACCTCGATTTATTTACCGAAGTGTCAATTTCAGAAAACATACATTAGGGCTTTCCAATTTCAGCGACCGAATATTTATAATATCGTAATGGTGTTTTCAGTTCGTAAACATGCTGCGTGCATCGATAATATGTAACAAGCGGGTCGGCGTTGTTTGCTCGCTCTCTTTTCTATAGTTATATCAATTCGCATGATTTGTGTAAGCTCTATAAATATTTTCTTTTACTGTTCGAGACAGATCAACGTTTAAACGAGATCACGCCAACAAAATGCATTCTAAAATGGAACATGCTTGTCTTGAAACAACGCAAAGTATTATAATAATTTAATTTTGTCTTTTTACTCTAACAATAAGACGTTAATATGTACAGCATTCCCATTTGGAAGCATGTTTGGTTACGCCTTATTATATTTCTAATATTTTGTTACTATGTATGTACATGATATAATTATCTTTCTCATTCTATAAGTCTCACTAATGTCTAAAAGAGACATATTTTTCTCAAGTCGTATTTGATTATGTACTTAACATTTCTATAAATTATACCGTCCGTGTGACCTATGTAGCCAAAACTAAAATTGAACAGCTACGACGGACAAGCACACCGTCTGGATATGGTATAAGAGAAAATTGAAATTATGTAACGAACGGCTAAAATGTGAAAAAGTGCCGATAATATCTTGTTTTATTTCCGGTATATGGACAACGTATACGTCTAATGAGATAAAGAGGAAAGTGATTGAAAGATAGCAATCTTCCAACGAAGTCTTATACTTCGGAGTTGTGTAAATTTTAGTTATTATCAAGTAAATTGTGTTATGTCTGACAATAATTAGAGAATATATTACCTGGCAATAACGGGCAGCAGTTGCCTCACCATTGCCCCCTCACGGACAGATCTGCAACAATAAAACAGCGGTCAGCTTGTGGCTCGCGCATGAAGGCAACCTACGGACATTTTATCTGTTAGACTTATTAATGTGGTAATAAATTTCAACTGAATATGTTGGGTCGGCGTCTGGTGTTCTCTAAGTTCGTTCGTCGACCAGAGTCAGTCCTGTAGTACTAGGGCTAGATATATTACGGAACCTTAGAACAACATTCTAATATTTAATTTCCTTCTGAACCCCTAAAAGGTTTTTCTAATGCTCTAATAAAACAATAACAACGATTACATTTTACTCCATGCTCGTAACGTCTAAGAGCCCTATATAATAGGTACGTATCCTCATATGTAAAGTATATCTATTGTGGAAAGTAATTAAGAGAACTTAATAAGCGAAGTTTGATTAATATAGAACATGAAGAGAGTTTTCAGAGTTAGAGTGACACACTGCAAGCGACACGGGAGAGATGTTCAAGTTGTATTCCAACAAACACAGGTATTCTTGGAAGTAATAGTTACACTTGAAAATATGAATATATAGTCGCTGTAGCCAAAAAAAAATCTACGTCCCTCAACTTATTTACAGTTGAACCTATGTGAATTCGGTCTTATATTGGTCCTATTCGATCCTATACCGTTTAGTTGTATACCACAGCATGAGAGATAATATGTTCTATCACTCCAAATTCTTCAGAAAATATATCGTATATCGTTTTCTCTTGTAACCAAATTTTATCGTCATTTTGTAGACCGCGGTAATGGTAAAAAAATTCTAAAAATTGTTTTCGTTAAGACAGATCAGAAACATACTACGTATAATATGAACTCGGCACGAATTTCGGCACGGGTTCAACAGTTTCAATGGTAAGATCATAATTTGCCACGCCGCGCTGCACTGGTCAACTGCCGGTTGGCAGACTTCACACGCCTTAAAGAACATTATGGAGATTTCTTAGATTTCAAAATTTCTGCACGATATTTTCTTTTCCGTTACATCAAGCGATATGTATCCTTACAATTCACATTTTATATACAATACAAAGACGTACGTGCAGTGAGTTTAATTCTAAGCCACTAGGCTACGTTTTGTTGCATAGGTAGGTACGAGTAAGTGACGAAAACATATCAGAAAATGCCAAAGAGAATAGAAAGTAGTAAAATCGATCACTAATGATTTGTTGACCAAAACATATTACATTTCAAGTAGAGAGAGCACTGAGTGTGCTCATTATTAACGACACGTTCAAACAATGTTATTGTTTAATGACGTCGTTACTCTGCAAGGGCAGTAAACGTGAACATTGAAACACAATCATTGAACATAAGTTAAGGCTATTAAAATAGAGAGGAGTATCTCTTTTTGTACTGGTTCTATTACTCCCTGAAAGCCCAAAATTGAGTCTCTCGAGGCTTAACCCGGTACAAAAGGGGAACAGTTCGTTATGGCCCGACTAATAGAATTCGCCTCGTAAATCCGCTCAGAAAACTTTTGTAGCCCATTGTTTTCGATGCACGATTACCTACAAGGATTTAGTGGATACTAAAGTACAAGAAATTGTAAGCCTTTGAAGTGGAACAAGGAGTTGTCCGACTGAAGGGTGTAAGGGTTGTTATTTATGGGATGTGATGATGAAGATGGTACTTGAGTGTTCTAGTAATTGGGGAGGCGCGTCAAATTATAACTGATTTCACCTTGTGCACACCTCTTATAGATATCGTGTCCACGCCTTATTATTATGTATATATCTATTCATTATTTGTCATTTTCGAATTAAGGAATGAAGAAAAATTGAAATGTTGACGTTGTGCAGAAATATATATAACATTCTAAGTGGATACAACTTGGTAGAACTTTTCTTGTTAAGAGACATAACTTGATAAGTCTCTTGCAGCACACAAGCGCTTTACGTTCTATAATGTAAGACGAAAAATATTCAAGTTGTCAAGGATACTTCTTTAAATATATTAACAATTCAACACGACATTTAAGAAGCTGCAATGGAACTACGCTTGAAATTATGTATTTATTTTTAATAGCATCAAAACTTTATTGCACGATCAATACCCAATGTACATAAATATTTAACCATATAATTTAATAACACTTTAAAAATTCATAAAAACGCAATCAAAAAATAAATCACCATTTTCTCATTCCATGTTTCTATGTATCATAATTTAAAATGAGAAATTATTAAATTCTATTCTAATTTAAAGTTTTATTTTTAACTTGTTGACGTTTTTAATGTTCAATTTTTTATCAATCGCTTGATGTAGTATTTTACTCCAAGTACTTAATGTATCCACATGAATTATTCCGATCGAATTTGTTTGGAATGGTTCTTATATTATCATTATTTTCGCACTATTTAACCGCGTCGTAAACCGTACCTAATTGAGTAGGAGTCAGTGCATGGGAGCGTCAAAATCAAATTTCGTCTTTATCAGTGCTCGTTAACACAATGAACGTGTACATTTGCGCCGATCGTTCAATCGGTACAATTGAATTAAATTCGATCGAATGGTTTAATTTAGAACTAAACGTTCTTCTGTTCACAATTTGAACCCATTTGCCAAGCGAGCGACATTATGAAAATTTTATTGTTCCCTAACACTGGAATTGTCATAAATTTTGCGTTTAAAATAACATTTATTTTCATTTGATTACACAGTTATTTCAGTTACAAAATATTATCTGCGTAATTTTTAATGAGCACAGTGGACCAAGGCTAAAATGAATGACCAACTAAGGTTTTTATACATATACTACTTGTAACGTGTTATTTGTATATATTGTTGATTAAGTAGTAAATCCGTTTCCAGGTAGGTAGTTAAATTCTACCGCTCAAAATGTACCGGTTCTCGCAATTATGATTAGGATGATTCTAATTAAATTCTCGTGGTATATTTTGAATGCAGAAACTAAAAATTTGAAACATCTATATATATTAATATACTCGTATACAACAAATCACTGATTCGTTTGTTGTTGATGTCATTGTACCGCCGGAATATTATAAAACAACTTACTAACATTTGACCCGCGGTAGTACAGCTACAACGCATTGCACGGGTTACCAGTACCTCATGGAATGCAACAACAACAGTATGACTAACATCATTTCATGAAAAATACGCGTAAGTTTTAATTTAAGGATAATGTAAATTTTACATTGTTAAAACGTTTTACCGGTTACGTTTGACATCCCATGGAATAGGTGGTGAGTCTATTGCCATACACCGGACACACATCCAAATTTCGAGCCACTGCTAGAAATGATAAATGTAATGATAATATGTTAACTATAAAGTAAAATTTCCAGTTTACTTGTTATCGAGATAGGCAAGAGAAACAGTTAAAAGCAGAAGATGTTTACACGTTTGCCGCAACGTGGTTCCGTTGAAAGCCTTTGAGCGACCGCCAAGTAAATGTCAGGTCTTAAGCTCAACGTGGATAGACAAGGGTTACGTACGTTATACAGTAGGAGTCATTCATATCTGACATGTAAGACATCTAAGATCTCCTTACATCAAGCACTAAACAATAAGTATATTATGTACATTCAAAGGCACTGGTAGTAGAATGTGATTGTAGGTAACAAA
Organism: Parelbella ahira ahira; assembly: GCA_018244795.1. NCBI lineage: Eukaryota > Metazoa > Arthropoda > Insecta > Lepidoptera > Hesperiidae > Parelbella > Parelbella ahira. The sequence continues at coordinate 27,174 of DWME01000333.1, read as the reverse complement.
TATTTGTACAGATAAGCAACTCAAAGCGGAATCGAACAATTGGCAGACAGTACGCTACTAGTCTGTTGGTTGGTTCCGCGCGGCAGGCCTACCTGATTGAGAAGGGAGCATTATTTACGATGGAACTTCAAAACTAGGCAAATCATTTTGAAGTTATCTCTGCCCTTCGCTGAAACGTTACGTATTTCCCCAAGGGTATAAGAAAATATCTTGCCCGGTAGAAATACTTTCGAAAATTACTTTCCGGTTGGCGAAGCAAACGTTTATTATGCGCTGTCCGCGACCTCTCGGCATTCCATAAATTGTCTATTCCTTAAGACACTCGTACCTTTTCGAAGCCGACACGAACTAAAACAGGCAAATTTATGATATGTCTAGTACATAGCGGAGGAAAATATATTATGTATGTATGTATATGTAATTAGGTATCACGCTTCGTCCTAAAAGTTTTTTTGCTTTGTTTATTTGACATTTTTTAATTTAATTCTTTTTTAAATTATATATAATACATATTATACGTCATAAGGCTTTAAGAATCTCGCATTTGTTAAGAGTCGAAATTTCATCAAAACTGCAATCATAATTAATATTATATGTTGGAACGGATCATCTCCCAGGTAAACCCAACATGTTTCGTGATTAAATGGAAAATCGAACCCATACACCAAAATCACAGTAACCTCTAACCATTAAATCATGAGTTCAGTCAATGAAGTTGCAAGAATCTTTTGCTTTTCTTTAAATAGCACACTTACCGTCGTGTGTAGATAAGATGTATGCATTTAATGAGTGCACTATAAAGACATTCTTTTGTTATATATGTACGTATTTGTGTACCTTTTCTCGTTAACTGTCATTGTATGGCACCCTGCCTATAGACTAGACGGGGGACAATCATCTACAAATTTGAAATTATATATACAGTTCCAGTTACGACAAGAATTTCATTTGAATTCTATAATGTCCTCATGAGCCAGAAGATAACAGTACAGACAGAGGCATACGCAATGCTATCAGCGTGTGGTCGCGCGGCGTGTTTGTTGAACGAAATTACAATCGCGTTTCCATCGCTTTGTGCTGCGACCCGCGTTGTTGAGGTGAGTTTTCAACGTTTGTGTGGTTTGTTCTAGCACAGTCCAATTTTCGTATTAACCTTTTGACGTGACTGGCACTCATCCGTCGAATACTACTTGTTCTATATTCATATACATTGTAGGATCAAAAATAAATGAATAGACCATTTGTTTAACCGCTTAATAGTCTACGTAGCTACTTCAAGTTGCCTAAAATAAGCTTTTAATGAAGTATGTGTTCGGTTTGCTTACCTATTCTTCCATATAGACATAATTTATCATGTAAATCTGTAAGTAAAAATAAAAGTTTAAATCTTTAAATACACTTATAGAGAGTATAAAATAAATCTAAAATAATTATACGAACCTATGCGTCTGTCAGAGCACCACAAATATCCTATCTCCATAGATTCAGCGGGCGATTTTTTGCTCATTACAACTACTAGTGAACTTGCCAATATTCATCTCTGAGTTTCGAGCAATCGTTCGCAAAGCAGTTATATGATTTATTGTTATCGCAAATTTAGTTTCAGATTGGAGAGAACGTAACTGAATTATGTGTTGTTTAATTTTGACTTCACGTGACTCTATCGAAGGTCTCGTATTAATAACATTTGCCAAACTCTGGTTGTTACGTTATGTTATAAATAAATTGTTTAACAGTGGAAACAACAATGTTTACAAATAGTGGTTCAGGATTACATGTGGAATTAACCAAAGCCCAAGGCCTTCAATGTTGAATTGAAGCATTGAACATGGAAGCTCCTTAAAACTTCTTTTTATTCACTGTTGTTAGCCGTCAATAATCTAATTGTAATTTGTTTACAATGTTGGTATATTTTTGCAATAAATCAAACAATGGAAGCTTCTTAAGCGAAAGCCGCGCTATTAAATAAATGCCTGTCTAAAGTTATTTATCGTAATTTTTTTATTAGTCGATTTTTTTCATTCCTGTCTGTTGCACTATAAAATATAACAAAGCTGAAGAATACCATAAGCTTATTCATAAATATGTTTTCTTTATATTTTTGAGCAGTTACCTATTTACACTGATATGTATGGTATGGTGAGATATATGTTTAGTTTTAATTTTAGCCAATATTGAAGAACGCTTTGAATGTAGTATAGTAAAGAATAAATAGGTGAATATAATCATGAAAACATTATTAAAGGTATTAAATATATATACATTTTTCGTTCAGTATTTACAAACAATAATAAAATAATTGTAATATCGGAATTCACAAAATAATAGAATAAAATATTGGACATATCGTAATGAATTTCGCTGATAAGTTTTCCGACATATGATGCGTTCTACTATAGCACCATATTTCTTGCCACGTCACCCATTTCGCTACGTTCGCGGCTCAACTCAAACACAAATTTTAAGAAAACGGCAATTTATGTGCCTTTGAAAGGCCCCGGACGGCGAGTAGCCGAAGTGAAATGTGCGTCCACCCTCACGCCTATAATAAAACGGGGATACTTTATTAAAGGAGAATGTTCCCAAGAGAAAGTGTCCTTTTACAGACAGGCTATATGTCAAACTGCTAAATTCTCGGGAAAGTGAATAAATCTTTCATTATTTAATGTAATCTTTGTCTTATTTCAGTTGAAACTGCAATGCCTGTTTCGTTTGGAATACAAGTATCTCGCTTTGAAGGACCTGCTTACTTACCGACAAGATTTTCTATTCTGAAAACTAGGACAAAAGCTGTATATACCGGTGTTGTTTCAGTACTTTTGAATGAAAAAAAGTTGTTTTGGAACCTACTCGTATACATACCACAGCAATACTGCGACTTTACACTTATGACTGTGTTGGGTGACCCGATGAATGTCTTAAGCAATTTTAGTCGTGCTAAAGTATTAACGTTAAAAGGATATTTATTTGATATCAAATTCAATCTCAGAAATTAACTTTTTCCGTTATTGTTATCGCATAATCTTAACCTTGCTTTAGCTCACATATCAGATATGAAACGGTCTACCTATATTTTTTACAGATTTATAACTGGTGATAATATTTCTCATTGTGTATGTTCTCTCTGATACTTAAGTATGTTCGTAATCATTTCAACAGCTCTATTTATATTATCTGTAATACAATTTTAATTCTCACACTTGATGTGCTTATGAAGAAGGACCTCGTATAGGTCCGGTAAACTAGTCAGGCAACCTCGAGAAAACACACATAGGTGAGTTAACCCATTACATATGTATTCATGTGTATAAACACTCACGAGATATTTAACTGTAAGAAAACATTTATTTATTTGTATTAACTTCATTATTTAGTTGAAATTTAATTTCTTTTTACAATTAGCACGTGTGCAATTTTTACACTGTCATGTGAATTAAATACCAAAATATTGCGATTGAAATGTCTACCAATAACCTGTTGAGTTGTCTGCTGCAATTGCTGGATATTGATTTAATACCGCTTCCGTGTCGATATAAAACCGGCCATCACTGTCGCCACTCGTCATGCAGTGGCCTTAATAACGTTATGAGCGTCACGCTCGGCAAATATAAATTACGAATCACGGACGATTTGAGGCAAATTGCGATGGTTTTTATCCATTGAACTGTCTACAGATTTTCATGTTATTTTATAACGATTTCCTGAATATACAACTCGTATTCGGCAGTAAAGTAAATGTAATGATTACATGCTGATTTACAGTGGGATTGTTAGCACTTACTTGTAATTATTAACTGTGCTATTCATTCCACTATTCGTTATACCCATTTCGTTCCACTATTTAATAGTTGGCTGTCAGAATGAGAATGCGAAGGATAAGTTAATCTGCCACACGGACAATATGCAGATTGACCAATCTCATAATAATATACATTAAAAAACATTATGGACGTCTCTGAAATGTATGGCAATAGACTCGCCGCCTATTCGTAAAATTCAACTGGTGAAACGTGGGAGTGTTCTGCACTTCTCTGCCTACCCGTTCGGGAATTACAGGGGTGATATTACGTTTTTTGATATGTATTGGTTTCTTCAACATGTTTTTCTTTATCATTGTAGTACCTAAGGGTCACTGAAACTCAAAAGTGAACACCATCATTACAAATATTACAATTTATACTACGAGAAACACGTTGATAAAAAATGTTTTGGATGTCGTTTTCCTTTAAATTTTCTCTAAATTGTCCTGTAGAACATTTTTTATGGACATCGACCTTGTAGTAAGTAATCTGTATGCAAGATAACATAATAAAAAAATATACTCTTCTGTCTCCGCAAAGTTTTATATACCTTCCATTTACTGGAGGCATCTTGATATCTCGTATAACCGCATTTCATTCATGTAAAATGCAGTTCTAATATTCTAGGTCGTAATAACATACACCTCATTTTAATACATAAAAAACTATAAACTTTACTGAGGTGTGAGATAAATTAATAAATATAAAACGAACGATTGCTGAGTAAGCGTAGATGGACTGCGGGCAGTAAGTTTTAGTTAATAATTTTATCTATATACTAAATAATAATAATAACATTTTTTATCTCCACTTAATAAAGAAACAGTGTACATCTTACGAACTAAATGTGGGCAATAGGAGATGACTCATCCACTGCTGACATGAGACCATAGTCCCGCGCAGGGCTGTTTTTTCATCTCCGTGTCGCTCGGATTATAAGCTGTGTTATATAATTATAGCATTGAATGGGGAAATAGAAGAGAGAATAATTGATTTTTCTGTTTGTTCCTTCCAACGTTATGTGAGGTTGACGTTCATATTAATTTTAATGTCAATCGTAGACAAAGGGGGGAAGTTCTCATTTATTTATTTGTTTGTTCCGACCTTAATTGTTTTGGGACGAAATATTTCACGAGCCCGTACCAAACGAATGGCTGTGTTTTGTAGTTTTGTTATTGGTCATAAAAATATAATTTGGCAATAAGGATTATTCTATTAATCAATTATTATTCTTCTAACTTAATGAACTAGAGTAAAAATCTTTTTTCGAACATATTTGTTACCTTGAATTATGTTGGAATCGTCATCGCAATAAATAATAGGTACTACAATCAAAATTGTCAAGATGTAATTTTATTAAATTGCTAAGAAACTTAAGTTAACTTAAGTTTTTATAGTAAATACTCAGAAACCGCTACAATAATGCAGTCAAATTGTGACCAACGCGTCTTTTAAAATGCTATTAAAACCTCTAAAGACTACGATAATTTCCTGATATCTAAGATTAAAAGAATTTAATCTAAGAATATCTAAGAATTTAAACGCTTATCTAAATTTAGAATCTGCCTGAAAATTCGCAATGGCATTGCCCTTTCCCGTTACAGGTCTACGTGACAGACCGTTTGTGATATCTAAATACCTCAGTGTCTTCAGAAAAAAATAATCTCTAGAAGCTGTATTTAGTAAGTATAATTTAAGATGACACACAAGTAAAGATTTTTTTATTCAGTCCACGGATAAGGGTTAAAATAATGACATAAGTACGTTGATTATGGATTCCCGTTACAGTTATGATACGATTTTTTTAAAATTTGTTAGAGAGCAACATAAAAAGTATTTAAATCGTGCTCCAATAAGATTTAACTAACACCAGTTAACCTTTCTATTGTGTTCACTTGTTAAAAGATCGGATAAATTGGCTATAAAAGGTTTTTTAGAGTAAAATAACATTCCCGAACCGGGCCGGTTACCGACCCGGCTTCAGCCATTTACCGCCAGACGACTGCGCGATAATCTATCTTATTTCGAATCACTTTATTCCCCGTTCCGATTCTTGCGCATGTTCATCAAACAAAAACCGACCTTAAAACTTCACTGCACTAGATCTCATTCCCGTTGCAGCTACGGTCACAGATTTTAAAAATCTCAGCAAGTAAATTTGAGCTTAAAGTTACCGATCCAAGATTGAAATTTAAAGGTGCACATGATGGGATGAGCAGTCGCCGTCGGGTCACAATATCAATAAAACTCCGGCGTCCCGGCTATAAGAACATCGGGCGCTGACTAACTCTTCGCTAAGAAAGATGACAAACTTGACATTTTTTGCGGATATTTGTATTACGTAAGCGACAGTTAACACATATAACAATCGAAAATATTGTTTTTTCTCCTGCAAGTATTTTTCTGGTTTTGACTACTACTGTAACTGTTGCAATAGTTTGGTGCACAATGCACGCTTCAATCATATTTAAAGAATTCAGTGAACGTAGAAAAATAACCAGATACCAGAAAATATTTTTAGCAATAGCGTAATTGTTTCAGCACTTAAGTGATGATTCCATATATATTGCATTACATCCAAAGCAATATCAGCTAGCACATTTTTTCCGCTCTTAAGACGAGAGTCAACGAATTCAATTGGATGCCATAACACATCCAAAGCAATATCGCATCTGCTAAGAGTTTCCACACAGTTTATTGAAGTTTATAACTCGTCAATATGCATCATGTGACGAATTCAAATTTGATACTATCACAAACGAGCCACAGTAAGTTGGAATACTTAGAAATCCTGGCATATTTGTAACAGAATACTTCAGTGATCTTACTAGCGTCGTCGCGTCTAGTGGCACGGGGAACCGCACGTCCAAATCGAGACTACGCTGGAATAAAACGCGACAACCGCCATAGGACAATAGTAGATAACAAGTCTTATTGGATGCGTGGTAGCAGCTAACACAGTTCCGATTCGACGCTGCAGTCGGAATGCTAACTTGCCAGCAGACAAATAGAACAGATTTGAAATTTGCAGCTTCGGAAATTTATCAGCGCATCTGCTTCCTACAGCTGACATATTCCATTTTAATAAAATATGTAAGTCAAAACGGAAGAAAAGTAGTGTCATGTGCAGTATGGTTCTTTGTCATTTACAATTACTACTAGTAAATAAAATTATTAGCTACTACAAGGGCACGTACTCGTAGTATCTGCTGCACGGCGGGCACAGATCGTTTCCGAGCCATTACTAGAAGTTGCCGCGAGAAAATCCAACAGTAGCCGACCCGTAATCCAATAAAATAAAAGTACATGCAACCATAGGCATCACCTATATTTCGTAGGTGCGTAATGCACCTGTACATACTGTAAACCTATATTAATGATTATTTCGATCAAATCAAAGAACAAGTTACATGAAAACTTACAATAATATAAGCACAAAAACTTATCACTATGGCAATAAACCTTAATTGACAATCTCAATCAACTGTAAATAACAGCGCGACTCGCGATCATCTCCAGCTTGCTGACGGGCATTATCGCAACAACGGCGGCTACGGCGCGGTGCCGTACTGCGACTCGCTGCGATCTCGTCACTTTTGAAATAATACCGCGGTGCCGCTTCCACAAGCGGGCGTGTTTGAAAATCGCGACGTGGGTTGTCAGTTCTCTCTCTCTATTGACTCTATTAAGATTCCACAATTAGAACACGGATCTCTTTTCAGAATGAGAGGGTTAAGGCCATGCTCTACCACGTTGCCCATGCGTGGGTTGGCAGACTTCAAATTTAGAGTACTGAAATGCATTCCTAACCTTGGCATATTTGAGTAAGAGCAGTATGGAAGTTGCCGCAAAGGTTCAACGAGCAAGCACCAACATGTAGAACGTAACCCAGTAACATTCACGTGGAGTCGCCGCGCCCTACTTAATTAAATGTTACGCGAACATCCTCGTGCTCCCATTAGCTTTGATGCGAGGAGTTCATTAATTTGCAGATGCTTCGGGACATTAATATCGGGACCAAAAAGATAATGCCATTATGGATGGAAGATTGATTTCATTGGTGGATCATAAAACAAGTAATAAGTGCTGGTTTCAGATTTTTTGAACTAGTATCGCATTTTCGGGTCGCGCACTGGCTTTTGACATTCGGTATATAATTTGAATATTTTTCAGTGCTGCAAGTGGGTAGTAAAGCATAGCGAATAGTCACAATTATACTCATATACCTGCATAAACCCATGTCTAATTTCAAATATTAATTTAATTAATTAATTTAACATTCTAATTTCTTAATATAAACAATTCTCAGTCTCGGTGACATTAATGTATTCGAAATTCGAGAAGAAATAATACGTACAACCGACCCTTAAGCTATATTGTGTTCCAGGTCGTGTAAACCTGCTTTGACAATTGTTGCGTATTATGACAATTTCAAATTAGCTCTAAGTACAACATGTTCTTTGGCATTAACGGCGCCCTTTATAAATAACAATTAGCAATATTGTATAAATAACTGGCCACATCTGACATTTAAAAGTTTTTCACCCGGACGTTGATCACATCGAACGCACATTCAGGTATTTGTTATTTCATCGCCCCGAGTTGCTAGAAACATCAAACAAAAGTAACATAACGCCTGTAATCCCCAAACGGGTAGGCAGACATGAACATTAAAAATGTATTCTGCTATACTCTTTTACACATATTTGACTATTAAAAATGTATCTTACTATACGCTTTTACACATATTTGACTGCCTCGTTGGTCGAGCGGTTGCAAGCACGATTGCCAAACAGGCGGTTCTGGGTTCAAATCCCGAGTCGGGTACTATTGGATTTGTCTAATTTAGAATTTCTAATAGTGACTCGGAGTTTGAAAATGTGCCCGAAATAGCAATAGGTCACGACCTGTTCCGTGGGATTTAAACATAAATAGTGAAACGTGGGAGTGTACTAGACTCCTCTGCCTACCCCTTCGGGGATTACAGGCGTAATGTTACGTTATTATCACCATCGTCATCACCATCATCATCATTATTATCATCATCATCATCAACGTCAGTTAGTCATTTTTCACTGCTGGATACAGGCCACTCTAAAACACGTCGCTGAGCTCGATCTTTAGCGCTTCTCATCCAACCACCGCCAGCGACTGCACCGCACACCAAGTGCGATGTCTACGCGGTACACAGATAAAACCAATTAACGCTAGCAGTTAAATGATTTTGGAAACTGCTCATTGAGAGCAGTATTTAATTACTGGCCGCACTCCAGAGGTGGAACGATTAGATTGCTTTCACTTGTTTCTGCAAATTACTGGACACTTGCTGAAAATAGAGAAAGCGAAGCTATTTTGAATTGGAAAATACACTTCAGATCTATTTCATTATAGTTACACACTCGCCCACGTGTTCTTTATCAACCGGAAGTATTCAGCGATTGAATAATTCATGTTGCTATTCGTATTATATTATTCTTGTTCTACCCCAGTACGTGTAATTATGTAATACGAGTAATAACATTAATTAAAATCTCGCTAGTTTTCCTGAAAGAGTGTATCATTGACAGTCTCACAATGCGTATTATACGAACTTTCACACCCTCCAATTACATTATAATCATTACGATTTCTCCGGAAATGAAAATTTAAATTCCGCGGATTTGTGTACACATCCGTGAAAAGACTTCAATATATATATTTTTTAATTGCATATAGCATCAACGGTTTTGATATAAAGCTACATTTACATTTCTATTTCTTTATATATAATCTCGTTCTACATGTTTTTGGGGGAATATATGTTTTAAGATATTGCAGCGCAACTAGTGGTTTTGTGGTAAGCCAAGCGAATATCGTTTGATCATAGAACACGATAATGACTTTAAATATAGAAATTAAATAGGCCGTGTAACTTAGAGCCTGCACAATGCACTCCACGACTTAAACAAATTATCGAAACAAACGTTAAGTTTGTTATTTACAGTTAGAGGCACGTTTAATTAACGATTCCGTCCAAATTGGTTCCAAAAACAATTACTTCGCTTGCTCCCAGAAATTGCCAGTCGCTTGTCCAGAATACAGTCTCGCAAGCAATTTGGACAAGTGACGTGTCTAAAACGATTTTGTTATTCCGTTTTGTTTTCGACAAAAATATTTTTTTAAAATCTTAGAACTTTCTATTATCGTATTTAGATTATGAGTTAGCCTCATTACACAAGAGATACTCTACTGGCCTGTAGCTGGTTGCTGTAGATTTGATTCGAAATCTTAGTATAATGTTTCATATAATTAAATCTATACATATACGAAAAGGTCAAAGGTCAACGGCCAGAATGAGCCCGGACTACATTGGGAAGCTGATCTATTCATGAATATTATTTTAATTATGATGTTGACGATGTTAGCATATAAATATGTTCCGAGAACTTTAACGACAGTCGAAAATTACAAATATCCAGAGTTTCAATTCTCAAACTACAACGCAAGTTGGAACGAACGTTAGCGGTTCCCATACTCAACACTAAAATCCAACTTTTTATAAGTAGTCCCTGCATTATATCACCCCAAACATAAAGTTGATTCGCGTCCATTAGCCGAAACCGCACTTGGGCAGGCAGGGTCTGTTGCCATTAGTTGCCTGTCACCGCGGTACCTATGACGACGAAATGTGGCCAGTTACGGAGGTCAATTTGTCGCGGGTCATTGTGTGCAAATAAAGCGGTCGCTGTCAATCCCACGTGGACACAGGATTACCGCCCGTGTTAATACCGACGGATTAAATTCATGCGAAATCACAAAGCTCGTGAAACTAAAATATTAACACCTCCACACTTACTCTACGCCGTTATGAACTTCTCGTCTCATTTATATGTAGCTATAACAATTTCGAAATGAGATACGTTGTGTAAATATGAATACTTGTTAATCGTTCGAAATATTAGAGAAGAATGGTAGCTCGGTCGCGTCCAACATCTTTAGTTCAAAATTAGACAAGTCTAAATTACGAATAGTAAAGTCATCTGCTTCTGCAGCTTGTACTTTTTCATTTTCTCTACCTTCACGCTGCATTACCATTTCCGGCTAAAGAATGTCATATGTTCTACAGAGTTTCCAGAGCAGTGCAAAAGGAGTATGGATGTAAAAGCTCATCTCATCAATAAGGAGGGGCTCTTAAGGGTGGGACCAACGCGGTCAAAACGAAGGAGGAATACGAAAGTGCGTCCGCAGTTTCGACAAATGGGTTTTAGAGAACCACCGAAGGGCATTGGCCGACTGGAGTCCGGCACAAACCTCTATCGACCTCGCGATGGTATGGTATAAATAACGGGTAAAAAAGTACGCAGAAATTCCACGCCTCTATCTCTGATAAATAGTATTCTTGAAACGTTATGCAAGGTTTTGCAGTTTAGCCATCGATGGTTATTTGTTATTCAGTGTATAAAACATACTTTAATAGCCTTAATTCGTCTCGCTATATTAACGGGAAAGATTTGATAATTCCCAGAGAGTGTTACGCAGCAATTGCGTTAAAAGTGCTTATGACAAATTTATAAATTGTTTGTAATGAAGGTATTATATATTATACATTTTTAAACAGTTCACTTGAAATGAATAAACGAATTCCCAAGTATCTTATTTTATCTAAAGCGTAGGAAGTATGTATATAAACGCGCATTTGACTAGCGTAGCAGACATTAAGTCCAAATGAAAAGAGACCTGTATTCAACTGTATAACGATGTAAAGTGTTGATGGCCAATGATAATGAATAAAACTGTAAGATCGGCAACAGCGTCTCTTATGAAGTACATATTTATAATCTTCATTGCAATCAATGTCTACGCGCCGTATAGTTAAGTAGATATGTATGTACTTATATAAACTGAACGAGTAGCGGAAGTCTGCAAAATACTTAGAAGAAAAAGCTTAGTACACCATTATTTTCTAAATAACAAAGTCAGAACGAAATAAAAGCCAAGAAAGTTTCACTTATAGCCATGAATACAATGTAATAGTCGGAGAGCCTGCTGTAGAACTTTTATGAACAATATAAGCTATAATACATGAACGAATAATATGAAATGTATAACCCTCTTTTATTACTAATAGTATAGAAACAGGAGAATGTAACAAAAGAGTCGCTGCATTATTTACTTTTGTATAGAATGTACTTTCGTAGTAATTTCGGGCTTTCTGAGGGATAGTAAATGTTGGACCGTTGATCTTAGGGAGGCGGGTCATAGCGGCTGGATGAGATCTGCTGAAAATCGAGTGTTGTGGAACACCTTGGGGACGGTGATGATGATGATAATGACATAATTTGTCTTATTGCAACACATAATAATATACAATATATGTAATCTAGTCAACATAGGACAAAAGCCATGTTAAGACATTCGTATTCACTTCCACAAGTAAACTGTCCTCGTACCTTGGTGATAGATAACAGACATGGTGGACCCACGGACTATTCTTGGGGCATGTGTACTGTTAAAGTGTCAAAGATATAAAAGTTGTCGCTCGGGGCCGGGAGCCGCTCTAAGAGACATTTAATATCCCGTCTGTCCGCTCTCTCAACATAAAACATGAATTTAACTTACCTATTTTATATTTTACATGGTACTTTGTACGCACGTTTTATCATAGCATAGTCAAGTCCAAAATAAAATGTAGCAAAAACTTATTTTTCCTTAGTTTCCAACAAAATAAAATGTTATAGAAAAGGATCTTCATTCGAAAAATTTGCCTATAATCCCCGAAGGAGTAGGCAGAGAAGAGCACTACACTCCCACGATTCACCAGTTACGATTACGTCCCATGGAATACGTGGTGAGCCTATTGCCACACACCAGGCACAGAGACTCCGAGTCATTACTAATTAAAAGTCTAAATTAGATAAATCCAGTAGAACCTACGCGACCCGGGATTTGAACCCAGGACCTCGTGATAGGGAGTCGCACTTGCAACCACTCGACCAACGAGGCAGCGAGGATTTTTATTGGTGTCAATAAATTTGAAAATAACAAAATATTAACTGCAGTAAGATATGCATGACAACTCATTAAATATTATAATTTTGAGTAGATTAATTTAAAAATATTTTAAAATTGCTTAATATTAGACAATTATTCCGCCTATGTTCAAAATTTGAAAAGAGATGTCAGCAAAATGTCTGTCGGTAGTCGCTGTTCTTTATGGACGGTAAATAATATTTCAGTGACTTAATCACAAATGAATATATTAAAAGTATTCTCTCCGGACACTGTTGGAACTGACAACCGAGTAGCTCGCGTAGATCTATTATGCGATTTCCCATAACATTCCAATTATTATTATCAACTTAAAGGAAATTGTTCATCGACAATAACTTATAATGATACTTCATTAAAAAAGACACTACGCTACCGGCAGAGCAGCTCGATGTCGAGGCGAACTCAATTACCTGAGCATCAAAGATTTTGTGAAACTGACACACTGCTTCAAGGATAAATAGAACGTGAAAACACGGGAGGTTTATTGGAAAACCACTGCAGGTAATATTTGAACATGAACGGAGAAAGCTGGTGTTTCATGGTTTTTTTTTTGTATTTGTACATTTATTAAATACGAACAAATACATAGAATAACGGATAACATCTATTCTATGGGACGTAAAACGTATTCGGTAAAACATGAGAGTGTACTATACTCCTCTGGCTACTACTTCAGGGATTATAGGCGTGATGTTACGTTTTTTTCTGTTTGAATAATACTTGAGGTAAGTATGATTTAATCTCTGCCAGGTTTATGTATACCTATTTCTTGTTTTAGTTTCTTGGCATCGCAACCAGGCAGCTGCAAGTAAAGCAAATGGCTTGACACACGCAAGTTGTTTTGTGTTTGCTAAGCCCGGGCCAAAACCGCACAGCATGTTTAAAAGAGTTCCGAGTCTATCTCTCGGTCTAATGACGCATGTGGACTGAAACGTAAAAGGCTTTAAAAAGGACCTTTTGATTTATGATCGCAACGGTAGGTATATGGTAGAAGTTTAAGCATGAATTTATTTGCAACTTCGCATCCGTAGAAAACAAAAACTCTTCTTTTATTTTTAATTTCGGAACTCGAAAGAGTTGTCACAATTGCTCCTTACGGTGATACGGATGAGTACGGGGTGAGTTATACAAAATAACCCCTGTATTATTCTTTGGCAGGTTTAGAGAGAGCAGTGCAGTGTTTAATACTTTTAACGACTAATGTTAAACGTCCTATTGAATACGAAGCGAATCTATTGCCCTATACTGGTCACAGGTCTGGACTTCATACTACTACAGGGAATTTCAAGTCAAAAAACTAAGTAATACTTTTCTCAACCCGCCGTGCCGCCCGGAGCGCCGTGCTCGTAACCACTAGATCGACGACGCAGTCACAGGCTTAGAGCTCAATAATATCATGTCTTTCTCTATCATACCCTCCGTAACAAAATAGTTTTAGAATAATAATAATAGCAGCGATTGAATACATTGTCTGTGCTCGTGTATTCCACGGACGCAACTTATCAGCCGCGTGTAGCTCATGTAAGATGTTCTCCGCTCACGGTCCATTGCCTTGCGCTTCCTCGTTCATTTAGCATAATTAAAGATATTCACACATGCGGTGTGTATACTCGTATATTACCAAATTTATCCTCTGATTATAATGTGCGTATACGTACATTTTACATTGCTATTATTCTACGTTAAACTTACTATTTTATGCTATCGTTGTAATGCATGGTTGTAGGCTCACCCCCTATTCTTACAGTTATTAAAAAACTGCACGTTTGTCAATTTTCTGTAACGTATCAGAAAATTAACTCAAACAATCTTCGATAAGCCGACGCGCTCCGAGTCTTTACACTTAAGTCAACCATATCTAAATAAAAAACCATATGTAAAACAAAACATAAAAACCCATTAATTGAATATGACAATTACAAGAACAATTCCTTAAAGAATACACGTTATAAGAAATGTTATGTTCAATAAATAGTAATCGTTTTCAACGCGGAGGCAGTATGCCTGGTAACTCCAGATCTGTGTTTCGTTATATATTCATGAATAAAACATTGTTATGGGTACTGTGTTATTGTAAAAACAACTTATTTGCCGACAACACAATATTTGTCTTCTATTGGATAAAGATTGATTGAGAGTTTGTTTATTTATGTTAGTACATATTTATCAATAATATTGTTAGAATACATATGAGTTCAGGAGAAGAATTTCGGAAAATAAAATAAATTCTGTTCTTTAATATTTACTTTAGACATATGCACAATAAAACCAATTAATTTAGAGCCGAAAATACAAAACATGAAGAATTTACGGTCTCTTAATCCTGAATTAGTCTTATGAAAAAAAAAATTGTTTAATTATCCAAAAACTTCATCCCTGTTACACGGGGCACGTATTATAAATGGTGAATAGTAAAAGTAATGCCCACCTTTGCCCACCTCTTCAGGGAAGTACAAGTGTGATGTTGTGTTACAATATAATATATGACGAATACCTAAATAACTGAGTTTTTTAAGCAGTTACACATTTCAATTGAAAAAAATGGTCGTATTATAAAGTATATCTTCATATGTACAGCTTCAACTATATGGAGTAGCTGCTACTAACGACTTCGATAATCGTACTTCACTCTTAGGGATTACATGAAACAGACTGTTAGACACCCACAAGTACACCACAAAGACACACACATAAGTTTAGTTTTAATCCAGAATTGCTCGCGCCTACCTTATAGAGACCTAAGTACTAAATCATTCGCCCATCACACAAAGCAATATTTCTTTTAAATGACACCGTTTGATTACACATCCAGATACTAACTGTTACTAACTCCACTCGTACTAGCATTATACTAACCGGACTAATGATACTAACAGATCCATTCCTACACTCCTAGTCGAGCCATTTGAGCAACGGTCACTTTAAACCGTTAGATGCTTGTTTGCTATTTTCTACACTTAATAGAAGTCCCTTTGAAAATAGAAATAAAGAGTCAAGGCACGATATATAAAGTTCACTGCGAACTCTAAATTCATTAGACTGCTCGTAGTGAGTGGTAATTAGTTTACCCGTGCTTGCTTTAAGAAACTGCTCACTAACGAATTAATGAATGACACTAAACTAAGTTGTAGCCAAGGCCTTTGTTAATACTAAGCGAAGAGAATACGTTTATTTAATCTTCATTAATATGAATTAATGTAGAACTGTTTTCGATTATTTTTATATATACCCCCATTTCAGATGTGTCAAAAGATTTTGGCTCGAAAAGTGTAAGAGAAAGAAAGAAAAGTAATGTATCTCTATATAATACACCCAATCTAGAAAATTACAATGCAACAAGGCCACGAGATAAAGTTATGATTGTTATGTAAGTGGTTACCAACGCAGCTTCCTAAATCTAAAAGAAAATGACAAAGTTGAGTTGCAATCAAAGTTTTTTATCTTGCATTTTTCATATATACATATGTAGATATATATTGCGTTTTAAAAGAGGGCAATATCTATAAGTTACCCTTAAATATACTTGGTATTAATTAACAAACCGGCAACATGCACGCAATGTCATACAATAAATATATATCTCTCTGGGACTTCATTTTAGGTGCGGTCACCACTCCCTAAGTCGACATGTAAGACTAAAAACGTGTACGTACATATAACATAATTTGAGCCGCAATGATAGCATAGTGGCTTAGAATTCAACCTCTCACTTCGCTGGTTCGGGGTTTAAACTTTGTTACGAATTTACGAAATTATGTGTTTTAAGATTCAAGTGTTACTTGATGTAAAGGTGAACAAAAACATAATAAGGATACCTGCAAAAGTAAGAGTCACTCATAATGTTTGAAGTTTGAACGGTGTGTAAAGTATATCTACTCCCACTTGGCTACAGTAGTGGAAAATGGACATAACTCTTCAGTATGGAAGAACTTTCGGGTACAATAGTGAATCGAGAAAAGAATAGATGAATCCCTATAATACATGTACAAAATAACAAACACTTTTCTAAGAACTCTAAGTGATAATCTCATTAAACGAGTAAAAACTTAAATTTGACATTCTATTAATTTACATAAAAGACGCGACTGACAATTATGTTCAATGCGCTAGAAAAATCAATATGGACTTAGCCCACTTGTCGCCCTGTGTCTACTTCTTCACTGCGATAGGGCACGGAGGATACTAAGTTCATTGGGACGAAGCGTCCTCTCGTACTGAATTTCTGAGACGACATTTTCTAAATGAAGCGTGATAAATAAACAATCAAGGCACTCAAATAGTTTTCTAATACATAAAAATATAAAACGTAAACAATAGCTCTTGACGTCATTACTTCATTTCCAAATAGGAATGATATTCTATTATTTCCACACGTCAGGACATACCCATTGCAGAAAGATCTATTACAAAACAATGACAGTGATAGAGCAAAAGAAGAGTGTCTGCCTTTGTGAAAACGTGAGGGATATTATCTACACCGGTGCCCTTAGATAGGTACTTCAGATATATTCAACAGCACGTGTAATATTCTCGTTGAATAAACTTCAGTATACACAAATAGGATGACATGTTCGCTATAAAGTGGGACTTATGGGGAAACGGTGAGGAATGGTATTTGATCGATTTTGAACGATTCCGATGAGACTACGCTTTTAGAGACGGTCATTGCTTTGTCTACAAACAGTGTAGTGGTAGTATAGATACTATAGATAATAATCAAGTTTGACAACTACTCGACAAAAATATAATAAACAATGACTATATATGAAGTGGCTCAAGTTACATAAGTCTGTGTTACGGCCACTAGTTACTAGACGCGCGCTCCGGCGCCACCTAGTTGCAATCGGCGGTAGCTCCCGAGGCTGGTCCTCGGATAGGTTCGCAACTCGTCGGGGCAAACCGAAAAACATATGTAAGTTAAGCTGGGTACACATATAGTTATTTGTAAAAAGACTCGACATACATTTAATAATGAAATAATAACAATATCGGATAAAATTGTCATAAAATTACTGTTTTATTCATAAACGCACGATGCGATTGTACCGCGAGAGCGGAGTAAATATTTATGTCATAAGGTTAGCAAACAAAGAGATGAATCGTGGCATTATTTGTTTTTTTCAAATTATCTTCTTTTAATGTAAATAAAGAAATGATAATACACACAAGGGAGCACACGGGAATGGGATGGAATGTACCTATTTGCTTCACATGTCATATTTGTTCGGGACATGTTTATCGTTGGCATATTTTGGGAATAAACGATTAAACATTTGTCATCCAATAATTTTATATAACCACAATTATTTTTATTGTAATAAGGATTCTATCATGTCTATGTATGTGACTGTTGATAATAATTGACGTAGAAGCAATTAATAATTTAAAATAACATTTAGCACGTATCGGTAAAAATTTTAGTATGGTACTAATGAATATTCTAATCTTAAATATATAAGCTATGAGAGGGCCTGAATTAATGGTGAAAAATTTGAAAAACAAATAAACAAGCCTTTTTATGAGAAGAGGGCAGCGCGCGAGCCACGAGCACGCGCTCGTTTACATCTCTCTTCCAGTTATTTCCATTAGAATAGATTTAAGTGTAAATGGACATAGAGGTAGTACGGCCTGGGGTACTTACAAAATGTCCTTTTAATAATTTTATTTTTAAAAAACAATTTTTTAACTCTGTCTACGAGCTCGAAAGCTAAAACCTACAATAGAGTTGGTTTTATGCACTTATCTCCACTCCCGCTTCTGACCACAGCTAATTATACAAACTGCCAAATAGACGTTTTCAAGTAAAGACAAAAAATGATTTCTGTAATATACTTTTCCCTTTTTAAAATACGTTTTTGTCATTATAAAAAAACGTTATACGATAGTTTCAATCGATTTACTGATGTAATAAATACACACTTTAAATTAGGCTCTAAGCTGATGATTCTATCAATCATTCCTATAGGTTCAATGTAGCCGAAAGTCCAAACACTGCCAGACTAGACCGTGTAGCCTCTAGAACGTCATTATGACAAGAATGTAATGGATCTTAAATAATGTAGACAAAGAGAGTGGTCAACTAATAACGGAGACGCTTCTCAAACTAGGATAACAATATACCTACAGATATTCAGTACCAGTGAAATCGGAGGCGTAGGCATTTACTATTATTATTATATCTTCATGCCAGTTGCCTTATGTGATAGACAGAAAGCACCGAGTGTCTTACAGACTGCTCGTACTTCTTCTAAATTTATATTACGACCATATTTACATACGCGTCCGTTTTGAAGACTGCTCTCACCTAGTATCTAACCTGCGGACATTTGGTTAGAATAGATGGGACCTGCTTTGTCTTAGCAAATGTAACCATCAACATTACCATTGTTTATCTATTCGTATCTATTGTATGTCATCGTATACTATCATTCGTAATGTATATAGCGGACATGTTAATATCAGGCCTAAAATCGAATCGCAAATGAAGTAAAACAAACATTACTTTAAATCTTCACTTCGAATTTAAAACGGAAAATATGTGTATTTTTAAACGAAAACCGCTTGCGACCTGAATGAGACCATTTCCAAAAAGCGACTGTGTTGATTTAACGAAAAGTTAACATTTATGTATGTATATTCTATGGGGAGATAAATATGCGTCGGTTCCCAAAACGCAAATAGAGTTTAAAAAAAAAGTAAAAATTGCAACGAATCCTCATTCACATCGTGAAAATCGAAAATTTCACGTATATTTCTGAATAGATTGTTGCAAGCGATGGTTCCTGCGACTGGGAGTGGTCATTTTTTATCCAATATTTGCGGAAAGCAACATAGAATAACCTGAAGCTTTCTTTTAAGCGTCTTAACGATATACTCCCAGAATAAATACGCTGTATAGATACGCTCAGATGTGTATTTAAGCCTCCTTACAAGATCATGTTTTTTATGGAACACGTTTAACTCGAACTAAGAAAATTCTGAGAATTGGTCTACTTTATTAACTAAGTTGCACTTTCCATAAGAAGTGTTCAATTGACGTTCCAATGTTTGTGACCTTAAGTACTGAGTTGAGGGTGGGTTCGATTTCCACACTAAATAAAATAATATTTGTGTGATGATGAGCACGCATATTTGACTGTTTCTTAATATATATATACTTATATATATTCTCACCTGTTTGGTTACTATAGAGCAAGCTCTATGCGAATTAGGATCCAGATTGGTCATATGTCAGTTATTTCAAAACAATATTATTATTTGTTAATAATATCGTAAAAATCAAAAAATATACGAAAAATGAATAGGTAAGTTCGTTTGCAGGGACAAATAAATTCACAATCTAATTTCATACATACACTGATATAATACCATACAAACACAAACAATTTTATTTACAAAGAGATAACTCATCCAGTGCTCAGGCGCGATAAATGTTTGTATTAGAATATAAAACTCGTTTCGTTTCACGCAGCGCCCCCGGCTTGTGAACGTTTTACTACTGATAAATTTATTCGCATTTGAGTGCAGCGCTTATTTATTTATTAAATTATTTATTTATACATTATTTATTTACTGACAATCCAACAGAATCAGATGCACGAATCCACGACGAACTCAATGCAGCTGACGATCTCATTTGAGAAATTATCCGTCTTATTAAACCCTAGATCAATATATAATTCGTTATTTTATAATAAATAATAAAGTTTGAAAAGTGAAAAACGAAACGTTTTAGAATACATTCTACGGTGAATATTACCTATATTGCAAAATAATATATTAATCTATAGTGCACAATTTTGCGTATTTGTACGCTAGATAAAAAACATTAAAACCCCACATTAAAAATCCACGAATACCTATGTATTATATATCTATATTAGCTATACCTATCGATTGCCTCACAATAGAAATGCTGCTGTCTGCAGCTCTGCTCTCATTATTAGTTGCATACTGTTGCATCAAACTTTAATGTAATATAACGTTCTCATTGTTTCTGAATTGAATTCAATAAATATAAAACATAACACAACAATAGCAAAAACCATTTTAATATTGTATTGTTTAAAATTGCTGAGAAAAACATCAAATCACAAGGATGTGGTTGTACACAAATTATACCTAATCCAATTTATCTATCCAGACAGCCAGCCGCTCACGTTGCATACATCTGGGGCCGCACTATACACATAGACGAGTGGTCTGGCACGCTGGAGACGTCTTGTCACTTCTTATCTTTACACCCTTAGGACCTTACAATATTCCAAATAAACAACTGCTCAAATAAAGAAACCTTTTACTTTATTCATGCCTTTTTCTTTCTCTCACTCCATAAGGACAATAACTTATTGTGTATGTACATATTATGTAGGTACACATTGAAATAAGTTTTTTTTTATTTGATTATTTCCTTTCGTCCAATCTTCAAAGTTAAAGTAATTTGGCGACAAAAAGGCAACAAAATATACAAACCTCAAGATATAATAATATAATATCTACTTTTAATCTGAAATGAGCCGAGTTCGGCACAATGTAATCAATTAAAGTTGTAATGGAACAAAAGGACGTAGGTTATTTGAAGAGTTGGAACTGTGTCTGATGGAAACGGATAGAAAAGGTCTGGCGGAAAGGGTCGCCGACTGACTAATCGGATTTATTCATTTAGATTTAATTACATAATATCTAGGATTTATTCATTTCAATTTAATTAAATATTGAACTGTTTTCGAATAAACTCCTTCGAAAATTTGTATGTTAACTCAGCCTTCTTGAACCTTTTCTGTTTTCACCTATAATTATGAATGACAAGTTTTTTAAAAGTCTGCATATTATTTGCATGTTTTAATATTCATAGTTATTTCTTATCATTACTAAGGATTCATCAGTAGAAATCGTTTCTAGGCATTAAATATAGCCTTTGAATGAACGAACGTACTAACGAAATAATGAATCAATAAAGGAATGAATGAACGAGTCAATGGATAAATAAATTATAGTCTCGTGGATACCTATATAATAGTGCACTTAAAATCCTACGTTCCCCGTATTGTGGAGAGATCGTTATTAATTCGGTATGAACACCCTTATACATACATACATTTGTACGTAATCAGTTTTGTCTTGTAAACGAAACATGTTATCACTCACTTTGTTTTAATTTTATTTAAGACTATCGTGTAAATTTTTATTCTAGTTTTAATATTATATGATGACTTAAATGTTATAATATATGCCTATCGATAATCATCAACTATCATCCTCTTTATTATCGCACAGATGACATCTGTGGCTGTTATGGTCGTCAATACCACAAAGTCTTGTGATGAAGTCTCTTATGCAAATGATGGGCACAGGTACTTCCATGTACCTTACCGCCATCTTAATTGCGTCCATTCAGTGCAGTTTAAAATTGAGTTCTGAAACCCGCAGTCGACGCTATAAGGTCAGTCGTGTAACCTCCAACCCTTCCTTACTTAAATTTCACAGAGCCTTATCTCGCCTTTCACTTCCTTGGATCTTGTGAAAATTTGTCAGCCTGATAACGTCAAACCGACTACAAACGTTAATAACAATGATACCAACACTACTATTTCTAATAAACGAATACCTGAAAAAACAAAGATATATTTCCGAAATAAACTTTAAATATACCGTGCAAAAGCTTTAAACCGGCTTAATTCAAGTAATCGACGAGCACTTCATAACAATTTATATGTATTTCTACAACGAAATCATCCCGTTGTATATAACTAACAAGAACCAAATAATTAGAAATACTATATCCAAATCTAATACATATTGGAGTTGAGATATGTTCACCAGCCGCCCAAATAACAAAATATGCCTGTAACGGTATAATGAGAGGGCGCGGCCGCGGCGGGCTGGCATCATTTCGCGTTCATGAATAATAATCGTGGTTGCGAGCTCGTCCGATTGCAATGCATGAGCATTGCTGATTTTCTGCCACTGTGATTGCGGCTACAATCATAACTACGTCGTTCAGGTAGATCATGACTATTTGTCCGTGCTAATCTAGGTCAACTATTATAAGAAATCCTGTAAATGTTCAATGAATGTACGGGAAAAACTGTTAATGAGTATCGATTCAGTGATTTACTAATTATACTGGTTTTTCCAATTACATATACATATATATAAATCCTTACAGATAGACGATGTTCCTATTCGATTATTCGTCAAAAAATGGTGGGTTGAATTTTACGTTGCAATTTAAATTTCAGGACGAGATCTTATTTGTCAATGCCGAAATCAGCTGTGTAATATGCATGACTCTATAAATGTGCGGCAAGCCTCATGCGTGAATATCTGAAAAGCTCCGTTGCCACAGATTTGCTACTGAAATTGCGAAATTGCAGTCCTCTGCGGTCTGCACTCAAATTGCATATTCGGTAATAGAGTTTCTTGGCACGGATTCGATTATAATACGCTGTGGTGTTGCAATCCGCGCCCAATTGCGATTGCAAACGCACGTAATAGAGTTTGCGTATGAAAAAAAATATTACAGCAACCTACCTCCAACCATTGACTAAAAAAATGTTCCTGACGGCTATGGTTTTTGGTGTGTTGTCTTAAAGCATTTAGGGTTGACCTTGTGTTTTTCAAGAACTATGACGGTCTAACCTAGTATATCTAAGATTTATGTTACCAAAAATGACCAAAAAGTGACCGAAAATTAAAAAGTAAAATAATATCTATGTCACAGTCGCAGTATGTTACAAGCAGTACATTACTTGACTTCTCGACGCTTCGACGTCTATGTAATTGACCGTTTGCAGCAAAAAATGTCGGTCCAATTTTTCAATAAAACGCTCCATCGCCTATTTATGTTTGTTTAACAGCTGGAGACATTGCCCGAATTATTTGCAAATCGATTTCGCGTAACTGTATGTGTAATAATGATTGAAACCAAGAGTTATTTAAAATTTGAACTTTATAAGTAATTTTTATCCTACAGAAGTAACTAACTAGTTATAAATCATTAGATATTGGAAAACCACAGCTTGCTGGGCCTATTCCACAGGCATTTACTAATTTCCTGTAATTAGAGGATATACGAAACGTGCAATAAACATAACATAAATAAATAATAACTGGTGAAACGTGGGAGTGTACTACACTCCTCTGCCTACCTCTTCGGTAATTATAAGCGCGATGTTACGTTACGTTACGATACTTCTATTTATTATTATTAAGACATTTTAATTGTTGCAAACAATAAAGTAGGGAAAATGGCTTGTACTTGTATATTTATATTTCACTCACTTATCGCCGAAGCCAAGTGTCTGGAACAAATTGAAAAGTGCTCGAAGTAATCGACCTCAATCGGATTTAAGGCCTTTTAGGAGTTAACCCTTCTTAACCTCGAGGTCTTGAGTAAATGGAGAAAGTTATCAGCGTCTAGTGCGCCAATGTGAGACGGATTCATGCCGTGATTAGTTGCTTAAAAAATACCAAGCTTTTATTCCTATTGTAAATGTAAATGTCAATGGATATATCGATTTACCAGTGATTTAGACGCCTAAGAAACCGCTTCGTCACAAATACGTAATATAAATTACTAGATTTATTATCTATTGATAAGCCCTTACGTACCTTACAATCTTAGTTATGACGCGATTGTAGATTGCAAGCAATTAGCAAAACCAAGCATCGCCAAGCGCGACTAGAACATTTATAGGTAACCGCTAATGGCAAACTACGACTTTTCTTTGCTTTGAAAGGCACATCAAAGTGTTCCAAATATAATTTGATAACGATTTCTAAATCACACGAAAGGTTCCGAGGACGGGTTAAAACATCCGATGAACCGGTTAGTCACTAAACCGTACCGTTTAGATCGGCTCAAAGGCATAGGTGCGGGAGAGACTTATGCCTAGCAATAGGGCGTAAAATGGATTGCGACCAAGCTGTTTAAAAAGTTATAATATGACATATCTACTAGTAATTCAACAATACGATAGAACCTTACAAACGGAAATCTCATTTGCTTCAAATATTTGCCCGAGATACAGCGACGAAATCGTCGGAGTTCTGTAACACTAATTACAAGGTGCCAATGCTAAGGTTTACTCAACACGTTTCTGGGACAAGATTTTCTCCTTACAATATCCTGTCTCATTGCTAACGAGCAACCGTAGACAATAAATTACATTATTGTTGTATATATATTCTCATTAAGCATGTCTGTCTTATCGCTTTTTAAGTAATATATTTAGTATGGATTTTCAGTCGCGCTGGAAATCCAATAAACGCCACGTATATTTTTGCTAGCACAAAGCTAACGAGACAGGGCTCTTATTAATAAGTAGGTATATGGTAAATTCAACGAGCAAAATAATCTTCGCATTCATACATTAGTGACTCATAATTAGGTACTTGATTAACAACATCTGCCGTCAACCTTCATCAGAGAATAATTGTCATTTGCATAGAGAGAGATATCACTGTGCTTTCGACTCGAGACAGGTGTCTTCCGTGAGTATGTTGTGAATGTAAGCGGTTATGAATGTGTTCATATTCATGCTAACATTATCTTTGAATATGACGATGTGAATAAAATGCGTCGACCTTGCATTTTATTTGCGCTATTATATTCAAAACGCTCATATAAATGGGCGTGTAAAAAACAAACGGTCTTATAAGATCGGACATCGGTACTCAATTTTTGTAATTCAGTGATTATATTTCTGACTGCCTCGTTAGTCGAGTGGTTGCAAGCGCGACTGTCAATCGAGAAGCCCTGGGTTCAAATCCCGAGTCAGGTACTACTGAATTTTTGAAATTTAGAATTTTTTAGTAGTGACCCGAAGTCTCTATCTGCGCCCGGTGTATGGCAATAGACTCATCACCTATTCCTTTCTATTTCTTGAAATACAATACAACGTGATGTGTATTTGGTGTGGACATAGTTACCCTTATTATCAAAAAATAAAGACTAAAAATCATACTATGTGGAATTATATTGATGCTACTTAGTCTTTAACGACTAAATGGCACATCATATTTGTATATTCAAATTTAGATAAATAGATGCGACATTAACGTTTACTGTCATTAATTAAACTTTCTGGCTATATGTATGGCCTATGTATCTCTAGACAGACTGCATACGTATTCGGCGTCAAAAACATCGTAGAGAAGATCATACAAATATGTGTCGATGGTGGAAATCGAAACCGCTGCCGTGGGCTCAGAATCAGTTGCCCTAACGACTGGACTAACGTGCAGTTGAAGGTAATGTGCAAATTGGTAAACACAAAATCTATCTCGCTTGTCCTTAAACTACCCGCAGACTGTATTAGGTAGGGGGATGTCTAGAAACTTTGGGAGACTTAGACTCAGCGCCGCGCCAGGGATTTCAAGTTTTATAATGTTCTGAGAGT
This sequence comes from Parelbella ahira ahira, assembly GCA_018244795.1. NCBI lineage: Eukaryota > Metazoa > Arthropoda > Insecta > Lepidoptera > Hesperiidae > Parelbella > Parelbella ahira. Next base: position 941 of record DWME01000333.1, on the reverse strand, counting down.
GGTTTTATTGTCTTTATAAGAAAACGTATAAAATACAGCATACAACTCTATTTCTCATATCGTCGTTTGTCTGCAGTTCGGTAATCTATATATATAAAAGAAAGTCGTGTTAGTTACACTATTTATAACTCAAGAACGGCTGAACCGATTTGCCTGAAAATTGGTGGGGAGGTAGCTAAGAACCAGGAGACGGACATAGGATACTTTTTATATCTCAATCAATAGATTGTTTTTGTTATTGAGGATAATGATCTGTTAGTTCCGTAAGATTCTGATACCGTTGATTGAGTGAGTATCCAATAAATGGCGCTATGTTAAAATTACAAACGTTTCATATTATAACCTACAATTTATTTCATGTTACACTAGCATAACCAGCCACATCTTGCTGAGGCTAAAGTAAATAGTTTAATAGTTAAATTTAAATTATAGTAAACGTTAATCTTAATATACAAAAATCTCGGGTCACAATTTTTTTCGGGATAATCTCCGAACCTACTCGACCGATTTTGATGAAATTTCACACAGATATGTGACTTTATCCATGTTAAGATATAAGCTATATATTATTTCGATTAATGACCGCGATTTTTCGTTACAATATATTTATCTAACAAATCATTATAATACTGATTAATTTTATAAGTTTCCAAAATATGGCCATGTTAGTTCATCTGTTAGGAACACACCCACTTAATTAGATAAAAAGTAGATGACGCTGTGTTTCAATTTCTAACAATGATTTATTTTAGACGTGTTCATTTATTTACGGTTATTTACACATGTTATACGTATATACGTTATAGAAGTGTTTGTTAGACTAGGTAGGTGGTGCTGATATTTATATCTCATAGAACCATTTTAATGACATTCTTGAGTAATTTCGCGTTAGTCACAAATGAACCCGGTAGGTGGAGTTGTTTGTGTAGTCGGTGTGTCAC
>DWME01000332.1:0-36225 GCA_018244795.1 Parelbella ahira ahira | reverse complement strand
CCCTTCAATAACACTTTCCAATCCCACGGCATAACTCCCAGTGTGATAGGTACAATAGAATTAAATATAGACAATATAGATCGTCTAATCGGTTCTGTGTTCTTTCGTCATAAATATGGAAGCAGGGTATGGGAAACTGCGGGTCAACTTTCTTCTCCATTATTTGTGGCGCTCGATATAGAAGTTGGCATCTTTTTTATTTGTGCAAATACCTTCGCTACATTATCTTGGCGCTTTTTGTGAGGAGAAATGTTCATAGTGTATGTTTAATCTGTTACAGCGAAGTGGGGAACTTACTTTCTTCTATGTATTTGCTGTTTGAAATAGAAATTTTAAAATTTTGGGTGTAAATGTACTATACATTATGTACATTGTTAGGTTCGCGAGACGTGAAGTGTGCCTTCGGAATATGTAGAGTTCGCTTTTAATTGGTAGATAAATATGTAGTTTAAATGACTACAACTCTACAGTGTACAACTAGGCATAGAACTGCCCTAAAGAATGTAAGCAGTCCGAAATTTATACTTTCAAGCAATTTAAATACTAGGTATTTGCATAATCGTCTATTAGCATTTTTCTTTCCATAAACTTCCAAATAGGCTTTTAATTATATCACTACCTTGCTAACCAACACAAATTGTAAGTGGATATTATTTAATAACGGTCAGCTACGAAGTAGCTTAAATTATTATATTATATCGTTTATGAGACGCCGATACATCTGAGCTATAAGCAATTTTTATATTAATCATTAAAAAAATATTTTACAAATGATTATACAAATGATTATCTTTTAAAGGCATTTTCGCGTATATAATTTTCCCTTGTAACACTCGTTAGAGAAATCGAGTCGGGTAATATGTCTCGATACGGTATCTAGATGGCGGGAAAAAGTGGTGCCATCTATATATGGCATCGGTATTACCATACACTCGGCGTATCAAAGTGTTGTGCATGATACATAGTTAGCATAAGTGTTGGGTAAAACTGCACCAGTGGCTTATAATGTTTTTATTTAACCTGTAGGTACATACATATACTTAGTAATAAAATTCAAATGATTTGTAATAAATATTTGCAAATTAATTTTTATTGGGTCTTTAAAGAAAGATGTCCAAAGTGGAAACATTCATACAATTTATATGCACATGTACCGATAGAGTAATAACATACAACATTAATAATAAATGTATTTTTAATTAATGGAAGAAATTAAATAAATATCTAACATAAGAACATAACTCAGAACTATACGTAACATAAGTGAATAGGAACGGCATAACATCGCGAAATATTTTATGAAAGCCACGTATGGGCTTCTTCCTCAGTATTTTTATACCAGCTCACGTATCCACAATAAAGCAAAGCATTCAATCACCGCATAGACGCCTTAACCGTACATTTACACGAGCGGCCGGCTGTGTACGTAGAAAAGTATTATTTTTCGTAAGAGGCGAGCGCGCGGCGACCCGCGACGCTGTTTCCGGCTGGGTGCTATGACCCCGAAGAAATGGTCTATACTCTGTGGAGTGTATTTTTTTTGTTTTTAATTGTCGCAGGAAATTGGAAGTGGATTCAGGCATATACAGACAATCGATGGCTATTTAACGGTCTGCTGGGTGGGGTTTTTGGGCGTTCGCGTGATTAATGGTGCTGACGCTATATTTTGTAAAATGAAGGAATTTCTTCAAAATTTGTTATGCTAACTGGATTTATTTGTATGTAGATTTTCGAAGACTCATTTCGGAAAAGAGTAATACTATAAGAAGAATAATGTGGTGTATTCTTTGCGTGTGGTTTTGGGAAATAATGTCCATGAATCTATTCTTAAGTTCCTTATTCCACTAATATGTATAACAATCGAGATTTTGAGGAGAAAATGTCTTGCTGTACTATTAATCACCAGAAAAACTCATACAAGTTAATGACTCAGATTAAAATCACTTGATATTGGCAATTACTTGTAATTAGAAAAGGATTGTTGACAAAAAATTCTAATTATTTGTTCTTATGATTTATGACCCACATCGATGTAGAGACACCTGTGTAAATCAAGGCTTTCGCCTAACATATTCCGATTTAAAATAAAAAAAAATAGCTATGAGATTACGATTAACCGTTCATAAATGAACAATTCAGTGATACCTAGCTTTCGGAGTTTTTCAAATCTAAGCTTGGAAGTTTTAACAACAAATTATTGGCAATGTAATAATTTCTGACTTAATTATGATTGCTCACTGTTATATTGTATAATTGTTTTAATTATGTCTATAAATGTCTGTTTAAATAATTATTGCCTTCAATGTCAAAAATTCTGTACACAATGATATGCACAAAAACTTATAATTCACCTTGTACCATTATGTTCTATGACAAGATTATTTTTGCATACTGTCTGGTTTTTTATTCATAAATAAAAAGCTGTATAAATCGTACGGTGTCTATGGTGGTCGTGTGAACGTCACAGGCGAAGGGTCGGGGAACACGGAAGGTAACGCGTCGCTGCGTTGCCGTGAACTAGAGAAAATTGTTGTATTTTGTATTCCTCTACTCTATACGCATGTTGTTTTACTGATGTCGTGTGCACTGTGGCATGCCCAGCATCATTTAAAAGTATATTATTTAATTGTAAAATAATGTACTCGTTATCAAAGTATTGCTGCGCTAGGTCCTTTACGGGATAGGCAGAGAGCATTTAGTGCCAAATATATTTATCCTCAAAGATCTACCGTGCTTGTGATCTAATTTAAAGAACAGCGCCATTGTACGAACTTTCTTTAGTATGTTTTTTTATTTCTATTGTTATTCTCTGCATGTTAAATAAATAAAGTAAATAACGTTGTGTTACAGTAAAATTCTACATTAAATATTGCGTAATAATGCACGTCAGTTCGTGTGAACGTCACAGGCAGGGAAACAGAAACCACGAGTGTGCAGGTCACGACGGGCCTGTACGAGCTGCATGCCATTAAGCTCTTTAATGACACATTATACACATAATTGGACACGATTATTGCGTGCACTAGTATCTATACAGGCATAATTATGATATGTATATAGCTTCCTAGACGTGAGATTCTTAACAATTAATCCAAATTTAGAAAACATCTTCGAATAATATGTATAAAATCTTATGGTTTAATGTAGTTGTTAGAATTTTTATTTAAGATACTAAATTAAATTCCCGACGGACACAGTAATGTGATAGGCTTTCTGATGTATATTTATATTTATATGTTGAAGTATTGAACCAAAACATGTACATGTATCTAATATTAATGCAATATACAATAAAACGATTAAAAATTTTTAAAATTTGATTTTAAATGGTTTTGGTAATCTTGAAATCAACTTTATTTCTGTAAGATTGCCAACGACAAAAACCATTTAATTTATAGGTACCTATATTAAATATTTTACGAAAAACGCAACTTTTTTCTAAATTTTGTGTTAAAAGGCTATACGGCCGCTACGGGGTGAGATTGCACGGTCAAAGATCACTGGCCCGTGTGCAATTAATGAGCAAAAACCTATAAGTATGAAACGCAATCGCGGCTTACAGTTATTCTGGTCATGGGAGCGTGCGTCTCATGCATATTGCACTACATGTGCTATACAAGCGATTTGTGATTTATATCCCACCGTTGGGCATGCGACTGGCACTTTGGTTCAGTGGGCCTGGGGTTGTAGATTTGATTGTTACAAAAAAGTATCTATGTAACTATACATGTATGTATATACATGTATGTATATACATTATACATGTGTACATAGTTTGTGAGCCGTTTCTTCCCTGTAACCGAGCTCTCTTTGGGACCAGATGGCCCGTGTGTGGAGACGTCAAAAGATATTATAAATTATAGCTCTCATTTGGTTAAACCAATAAGCATAATTAATAATAATATATTTGGACACCTTCAGGTACTACAATTCTGCCATTAAAGTAGCAAAAGCTGCGAAGAAGGTTCTTACAAGCCTTAAAACTAGTTGCGGAAAATTTTTAATTTATATAAAATGTTGAATTTAGATTTGACGTTTGTAATGGTTGATTGATAATTTAAGAGCAATACTTTTTGTTTTGTTCCAATTATTTTCAATCGCGCGTGGGGAATAGTCGTAACTGGTAAAACACGGGAGTACTGCACTCCTCTACCTCTACCTACCCTGTCGGTGGAACACAGGTGCAATGTTATGTTATTGCTTTTTGATAAGTTGCATAACAGTAATACAAAATACCGATCCGTCGAAGCCATGGATAAGTGTATATTGACAAAAAATAATATAATTATAGAAACTCCTAGACACAGAACAAACGTGGATTCAATATGCAACTACCTACTGTCCGTTACGAGGTAAGTAGTGACTACTGAGTGTCAAATATCCTTACAGGTCTGAGGTAAATCTTTACAGTCGTCGCCCTCTTAAAACGTCATCTGAAGACTTTCTAGTATAATGTACACACATGAAATGGAACCTCGCTAAGCAACAAGAAGAAAGTCCGCGAAGTAATCATGTTGTTTCTTTTTAGTTTTCTTATAAACTCAATCGCACACAACAGTTATGCTGGTCATGGGAAACTGCGCTTTTCCGATATAAATATGGATATATTGCGATAATTACAATACTCGGTGTTAGTAGAAGAATCGTCGAAGCGTTAAAATTGATTTTTATTAAAGAAGTTCAATTAAAATGCCATCTACGTTCAATTTAATTGAGATTTATGAGTAGATACTAAAATAGTTGTTTTAGTAATGTTTGTGAACACTGTTATAAAATCCCTAAATTAAAAAAAGTTAAATTTTAAGGAGTCCAAAGCTGTATATGTTTTAGATATATGTATTTACATTTAAGTATATAGAAACAATTTTAAAATAAAATCTAATTAGCATAAATAGTTTTGTGAACATATTATTATGTGAAAATAGAATATTTCAAATAATTAAGTTACGAAAATACGAGGTTCATTATTAAGATTAATTAGCCGATCCATAATTTATTGTAATTTCACTTGGCAAGATGATATAAGTAATTCACCCCTCCTCCCTTAATGCTATTGTGACGTCATCGCTTCTACTCGCGTCACTGCATTTTTTCTATTCACTTTTTTACTATAGAAATATTACTTTTAATGATTAACAGTCTAGATAGCTAGCTAGTTTACAATTTTAATCTATAATTCGTCTTCTTGTTTCTGTTAAGGCTATTGAACAGTAAATATCCGTTCGTTTAATACATATGTAAGTACACAAATAACGTTTGTTATGTACGTAACTACCATTGGATAATAGTGTACATTATGAATTATAATTATAATTGAACACACCCTAATTATTATCGTGATAAATTATAATGATGATTTAAAATTTTATCTGATTCCACCAAAATTTTTATCGCGATGTAGACACGGTGAATGGTTGTAGGTTCTAAAACAATTAACACCATGTAACCAATTATCATAAAACACCGTGTTTTATACCGCTCTTGTCTTCTAAATGGTTAGCACTGCCCAAGCGCGTAATTTAATTAGTAGGAAAAAATATACCAATCCAAAATCAACCATATCTCTACATCTATAACATGCAAATTTGTATATCACAGTCGTGCTATATGGCTCTATTAATGAGTGAATTCATTAGCACGACGCAGGCGAATTTCAATCATAATTTGTAGAGTATAGGGTAGTTTTTCGTAGGGTGAAAGAAAACAGGGAGGTGGGGTATTGAAATTATGGAAATGATTGGGCGGTTATGGTCACTTAGGTTTGATAGATGTGTATTAAAAAATGTGTAACGATATGCTTGTAAATGTTATTGTGATAGCCGCATGTATGATTAATGTTTATTTTGTAAATACTAGTGTTTTGTTATCGCTAACTATCATAATATTGAATGTTTTTAAACTGCGACGAGGTGTTCATGCGATTTGTACGACTTAGAAGGTATTAATCGTCATGCCAGCTCTTTTACTGGATAATTCCGCACCGATAGATAGATAGATAGAGCACCGATTGTCGAAGATCTGCCCTTAGAGACTCGACGTTCTTCCCCCCATTTCACAACTTGCGAAACAAGAATATTTTACAATATAAAAGATACACATTGTTCAAATGACAAAAACATTCCTCTAACTAACCAATCTATCAAAAATATCTTTTAGTTGAATTATGATATCATTTTGTCGTATCGCAAATCATCATTTATAGAGTTTCCACAGCGATTTTGGTGCTACCGACGGATGATATGAATGAACATTTCGTATCGGTCCGAAACTATTCGGGGCATCCCTAAAAGAGTATACAGGATTTAAGTCATTTTACATATAAACACTTACTATACAGAAATAGAAAATTGTATTTTTTTAATGGTATTCCTGTGGTAATAATGTTGGGGAAAACAATATATATGAATGTATATATATGTAATAAATTAAATGACTGTAATAAATATAATTTTTCCAATTTTAAATTCGCTACACTAGCACAGAGTCTGGATTTGTGCCAGGTGTACGGCAATAGAACGGTAATAACATAATCGTGCAGGTGTACTACACTGTTCTGTCTACCACTCCATTTCCTGTGGGTGTCTGTACATGGGTTGACGGGTTTATCTATGGGTGTACCAATGAATTGTAGTTATTATGTGTTGCATATCAGGTTCTTCCGCTAATTAGATTACAATAATTACTGAAACGTTTTTGCGTAAAATTAAAAAAAAAATTAAAAGCTATGGAGGTCAGCTGACAGTTCGGCCCCTCTAATTACCGTATAAGCCTCAAAACCGTAGCCTAGCAGACGATGTTATCTGAATTAATAATCATTACGCTAATTTAAATTGGCGACATACATAATTAAAATATTCGTGAAAGTTAGAGATGACAATGGTGGGAGTCTCCCACGGAGAAGCGCGACTGTTCACCTATATATTATGTGTTGCGTACCGCGAACTGGATCACGGTCTTATATAGCCATAAAAGTCGGGGAAAGTCGGCTGCGAGGCTAGTTCATGTAACGGAAGGAAAACTGTTAGGTAATAAATCTTATTCACTTATCGCCATTTGAGGAATAACGGTAATTATTAAGTATATATTATTATTTTCATTTCATTAATCAGAATGTATGATAACTCTGAAGTACATAGATGGGGCGAGCGAAATTAGTTTGGATCGTAGTTGGAGGAAACGTAGTACTATTTTTATACTAATGAGAAAGTACCAAAAATAACGTTTTTCATGATTCTGGTAATGGCAATTTTTGTGTGCAAATATATGAGCAAATTTGTTGAATTAAAAATTTAATTGAATCATTACGTAATCATATATTCCCACATTGCTTCCCAGTGGCGATTGAGTTAAACGGCATTTTTATGTTCGTGTCAATTTTCAACATCTTTAAGACCGTATTACATCGAAAACACCGAGACCATGAGGATAATAAGGTCATATCTTGGATAAGTCTAATTGAATAGTCGTAGAGCTTCATTACTAACTACAAAGCTTAATCAGTTTAATTATAGTTACTACTGTGAAAATTTAATTTATGTATATGATACCTAATCTTTTCCTTATTAAACCTCTATCTAATACCCTCATAATGATTGTGTTAAAGAAGACTCTACCGCGCTGACAATAGAATGAGTTTTTCAGTGAAAATGTGTTCTGAAAACCCAATAAAATATGGGTTCAGTCAGTCAAACGATTGTTTTTTTTGCGGGTTCCAAGTTCAAATCTTGGCGTATTTAACAAAATCATATGTTTTAAAGAATAAATAAGTCTCTATGACGGAACGAAACCATCACAAAGTGACGTGCGCGTTAGCGTTATTCTTAGTGGTCACAGAGACTGTTTAGTCTGCCCTTTACCAGTCTGGCCGACCGTGGTCTTACCGTTCCGTTCCTTTTTATATTTATGGTTCAATGTTCCAATTAATCGTCTCATGAATATAAAACATGCGAGTTATAACGCAGCGGAAACCCCAATCGGCGATGTAATTTACAAGCGGGGTGCGATGGTGCGTCTGGTCACGCTCGGCTACCATTATGGGGCAAAGGTGAAAGAACATCTTACGGTTGAAAGTTTACCAAGTAAAAGTATACTTTGTAAATAATTCGTCCAGCGCCTGCCTACTCGGAGGTTTGGCGAGAATTAATGGTATAATGCAGACGTTTTAAATATTCTTACTATAGATCATATCTATCATTATTTAGCTATGATGTGCAGATAATGGCCAAATATAATATTGTAAGCAAATGTTGTTTTTATATGTGGATGGTAAATGATCTATGAAACATTCCATCGTATATTTGAGGAATGGTTACAACTGAATAATTGTTGATAACACATCTATTTTTGACATTCTATGCTCTATTGGTTTACTGCAATTTAAAGATTGATGGTAAGCAGAAAACGTGATGATTCAGATCCCAAGGGGAGAAGTCATCGGTGTTCGTTGTTTTTACAATGTTACGACAAAATCAAATACCAGATTAACCTTGACGATTTTGATTATTATTGGTCACATTTGTTGATATTTTAGAGTGATATTTTATAGTCAATTTAACTACAGAAGAAGCACCTTATATCTATCTTGTATCCACCTTTATCCACCTTGTACTAGGTACTCTCTGCTTACTACGTAAGAGACCTAGCGTGACGATACAATGATAACGCAAGAAAATAATTAATGCATATGATTTTAATTGACACAAATAAATTAACAATACAGAAATATTCACTGTTCGACCGATACATTGTTCACCCCGATGAGTTAGTTCGTTTCGTTACGGCTCGACGCCATTTTAGGGCAAAGGTGAAGGAACATCTCGCGCTTCTAAAAGGTACTAATAGACGTTTCCAGAAATATATTCGTTGTTCATATAAGGAGAATAGATAGATATGTACGTATAAACTTTTCTGGATTGTACGTTCTGCGAGTGTGAGTTGCGACTCCTTTGCTCTTTAATTAATGAAACTGGGATAGACCGCATTAAAGTGATAATAAATAACGTGAATATCGTCACGCCAGATCTATTGTGGAGTAGGTAGAAAATAAAAAAGTATAATAATAAAGTGTCCAGTTGTCATACTCTAAGATCTATACAGGAAAATAGTTGTCTAGTTGGGAAGGCATTTGGTAAAGGCGAAGACTAAAATAAAGATGCATTTATTTTTCTTTTCGATGAATCGAATACATCTTAAAAGAAGAACAGGACAAAAATGTCGTTAATAGGCATGTACATATGTATGACGACATTGATGAGACTAGAAGCAACAATAGAAGTATGTTATAATCGTAGCTTGTTGAAAATTAATAGTCTCTGTTTAGCTGTATGAGGAATAAGCGTGACGATACGTATATTTATATATATTTGTGCGTTTACATATATATACATATGTATGTAGATACACTACATGTAAGTCCGGAACAACAGACTAACATTAAATGAATGTTAATAGATAGATAAATAAATTTGTAGAGACGGTGGCTTAAACTATAGTACGACACTCTAGTTTAGGCGCAAAACTACCACAGAATATTAATTTGGATTACACATGTCTTCTTTGACTGGTCGTCAATCCAGTGGTTTGCTGGTTCTATGGCTTATGACATTATGATATTATGGACCACGTAGTTATTTAAAAAAACTACACGTTGAAGGTAGTTTGTATAAAGTTATTAAATATGCAAGTTAAAATTGATTGATTACATTGTCCATATTTGTTTAAATGATGGAGTGAATATTCAAATACTTATATTATAATAATTAAGTTATTTGCGTTTTGAGCCTCTGTATTCAATTATATTTGTATGTTTCTGTAAATCGTAATTATTGCATTAATTTTACATATATTATTTTGCCTGGATTTGAATCCGTTGCGTGTAATAGGCTTACCCCCTATTCCTTGGTGGGACGTATGACATAACTGCTGAAACGTGGGAGTATACTACACTCCTCGGTCTACCCTTTAATAAAATAAATAAAAATACAGGCCTAATATTATATTGTTTTTCCAGTTATTATATATTTTTTTCTGTTTGCACTTACCAAAATGTATTTTTTTTTAATATTTTGAATATTCCCCTAGGCTTTACTGTCGTGCATTGGAGGATATTACTGGTCATTAAATTCGCTCTTTGGTTAGTTGCGTTACATGAAGAATTAAAACATGAAGTAAAATAATAATTACTATTATTGTCATTAAAATAATGATTATGTTGCATATGTTATATTTACAATAATAAAATCGTTTACAATGTTATCCAAAATACATAATATTATATTGTAGAGCGATCAGTACTCAAGTCGTAACTCTACCACGTCAATTAGTACGGCGTTACGGTGTAGTGGGCGGGGCGATGAGCCGATGTACAATAACTGGTCGCCGGATGAATCGTAATGAAGAGAAATGTACTCTTGACTAATTTTGCAACGTCTCGGCCGATGTGCGAAAACTGAAGGTCAGTTGGGTACAGACAAATGTAGACTAGCCGTGTATTATTAATCTAATTTTGAATTTCAGTAGTTACGGGAATACTTTTTAATACGTAGGTACTATACATATATGTTAAATACCCGCATGACTACGTGGAGCTTATGGGCAAAGACCCATGTCAAGCAGTGGGCGTAGACATGCTTATGATGATAATGATATTACAAACTTATACTGACTAGATCGACAATAATATGTATATAATCATATTCTTAAAGTTCTGTTCGAGTAGTAATGCGTTGTAGTTTTGCTAATAACTTAAGACCAAAATATGTTCAAATTGTCTAAATAAAACCTTCAATTTCTAGTCGCACGTTGTACACATCGTTTACCGTTCAAAGATTTGTATGACTATGTGTCTCTATCCCTATTAATAACCAGTGAATCTAACTAATAAAATAAGAAACTAAAATTTTATATAACACTACATAAGACGATAGCGTGGAATTAACTATTAAACGTAAAATCACGCCTGTAATCCCCGAAGGGTTAGGCAAAGGAGTGTAGTACAACCCCACGTTGCACCAGTTACGTTTAAGTCCCATGGAATAGGTGGTGAGCCTATTGGTATATACCGTACATTATTAATTAGTTGATCAACAGAAAAGTTGATTAACGCTTGACCAACCCACTTTAGTCGTTCTGAAACGTTCGGGTAAATGGAGCGAGCCGCGACCTATGCAAATGTGTTTGCCCAATTGACTAACAGTCACCGACCTGCATACTTATAGTATGCTCGACCCCGGAGCGTTTGGAAATTCTTCATAACACTTAACTGGTACTTTATCGTATTTAATTAACGGGTGTCGATAGGAACGATTGATGTATTATAACGTAACTTCATATCTGTAATCCCCGAAAGTGTAGGTACTGGGGTGTATAAGTGCACTCCCAGGTTTTGCTAGGTGCGGTTTCGGCCGACTACGGAATAGGTGGCGAGCCTGTTGCCATACATCGGGCTTAACCCCAGACTTCGAGCCAATGCTAGAAAACCTGAATTACAATTACAGGATTGATTGGTTTTTGATATTCGAACACTTAAAAGCCAGAAGTCGTTACCTCTCTGAATGATTTATTTTAAAGAACCGTCATTAAATGCATAATTATAATGAATATACATCATTTGTCTTAACTTCATTATGTCATTTATTCCAAAAATTGACTGGTTTTGTAAACGACAGAACGGGACCTTGCAGGATTCCTATGTTCAGATATGAATTTTTTAAATCCGCTATACAGAATATACAGAAATTTGCTTTACGTCGAAAAAGTGCTGTAACAACTTTATTTTTGTATCCCTCGGGATTTGAATTGACATTCATTAGGCCGTAGGAGGTTTAGTAGTTTTATGATAGTAGGAATAATGCTTCATATTTGAATACTGAAACGATTACTGAAAATTTTTGTTCTACATTGTCATTAAGTTCCTGGACAATAGGTAGGTAGCAATATAATTATTTAGGTATATCCTTGGTCTGTAAGCGGACCTTTGACTTTTATCAGGGCTATACAGTCACTAATACCTAACGTATAGTCATATATAATACGTCAGCTAAACAATATAATAGTTATTATTCAAGGGACAGTTGACAAAGCGCGGTAGCGAGCTCAATTCAATTAAGCGTCAAACCGAGTTTCCTAAATGGTTAGTTTACAACAAAAAATCTATTAATTAGCTGACATTATTCATTACAAAAGGCGGCGAACAAAACACATTTCTGTAATGGTATATGCCCGCTATGAACAATCATACCGCCCTTCGAATGTTGCAATATGCATTTTTGCGTAACAAAAATTGCATTGAGCGTGCGAAAATGTTTCTTGTTAGACGTATTCATTGTCATGTGCCGGCGATTTAGCGATTGTGTGCGAGCACCTTAAGATTGGTGATTGGGTGTTTTGAAATGTTTAATTGGTGTTATGGCTGTTGTTGTTGTTGGTTAACTAACTCTGTTGTTGGTCAATGTTAATTCTATAATTGACTCTATCTATACCTTACCTGTGGAAGAAGCAAGGCAGGTCTGCAAAGATAGCATAATATGCTATAACAAGGATACATAGTTTGTTCTTTTTGTTAGCTTCTTTAATTTGCTCCTATTAGTCATAAAGTATTTTCAAAATAACAACTAATACGTTTAAAACATTAGAACTGTATTCGGAGCTTAATGAAAGTAGCACTTATGTCGGTAGATGTCATAATACGGATTTATGTATGAGTGGAAGTTGGTGGGGTTGTTTATGGATCGGCTGACGGATCAACGATCCACAGATAACACCGATGAAGACAATTAAGTAACTTTAAGGATTTTGACATTTAAACGAATAACAGATAATAAAACAACAGTTACTAAGAGATTTTGCGATTATTTTTCTTTTTGTCACTTACGTATAGAGATCGGCTTGTTAACACGTACATTGTAGATATTTCCAAAAAACGCATATATCAAAAAGCTCACAAAAATCTACTCGAAAATGCTTAAAAAATTTTGCTCAATCCAATTAACCCGGATCCCATCTTTAATCGGATTACGGTGGCGACCTCTACAATTTAGAAAGGTAAATTGCCGTCGGTGTAATTAAGAAAACCTCTCGGTCCATATGGGTACGGCGAGCGGGGCCCATTGTCTCGGAAAAAATATTCTTATACATACATAAAACAAGTTATCAGATTTTCGCACGGCTTGCTGCTAACTGTACGGGTATATACAGGGCCGTATATATCGTGTCCTTCGTTTTGTGAGGTTTCACTTGCATTTTTATTTGAGCTACTAACTATATTCATTATGTATGCGTGGTAGCAGTCGAATGATTTACCACTGTGCTATGTTCTGCTGGATTCGGATGGCCCGGGACAGGAAGGAGTGGCGATGATTAGGGGAGGCCTATGTCCAGCAGTGGATATCTAGAAGTTGACGGTGGTGCGTGGTAGGCTACGGTTTGATTCCACGTTTCTTTTCTAGGTGGTCAAGGAGTGGAACACTGTCAAAACCTGTGATTCTGGATAAAACGTAGGATTCTTCATAGCGACGGTGGATACGCTTATCCTAGGCAAGCGTGCTCCATCTTAGGATGCATCTGACCTTACTATCAGGCTGGGTTAGGATCAAAACGGTAGCCTAACCTATAATGAAAATGATTGCAATGAAATAAAAAATATCTTTAAATTTATAATGTAAATTGTATAAGTATATAATGTGATTTAGAGTTGAGATAAGTTTTTTTTTCTTAGTATTAATATACTGGATCACTAAACTATCATTCATTTTAGAGTTAACATAGCTAGGTAAAATTGTTATGATCATTGTATTAGGTATTCTTACACGTCGCAAACTTAGGTCTTATTCGAACAGAAGATCTATATCAATCGTAGAACGATAAACGGGTTTATGAGAATTTTTAATTTCAATTCCAAGCATAGCTTTGGAAAAATTCTGTTCTTTTTAATTTCTCAAGAAACCTTACTAATGATATTTGATATAAGCTGTTTGTTAGTAACGCAAAAAAGAAACACCCTGTACTTAATTCCACAGTACGGCGATTAATACGTTGGCAATACAGTTGCGCCACTGTTCGCCGTGGCCTTCGTAATACGCTCCCTGTATACTGAAACACATCTCTGTTACATTTGCAACACTATTATAATACCATCACGCCACATCCATTATAGCATAGTCAGAGAGCGCCGATAGCACTGAGCACTCGTACATAATATTTCTAATATAACTTTAAATGTAAAGATCTCTTAATAAATAAATAAATTAAAAAAAAAATGAAGGTGATTATTTCATCGTCAGTACCTTTAGAGGGTAGCATTAGTAGAGAGCATCAAGTGCCTAATATTTCTATTCAGATATAGTATCGAAACCTGACATGTTTCTTCTACACTCATCGCTCTCTTCATACACGCATGCCGGTTTCGGAGACTTCTCGACTCCCCCATCGGTCAGTACATTTTTCAAGATTTCGCAGAACTCTGGTCGAAGTTAGCTTATTCTATAGAGAAAAGAACACATATAGTTCTTTCTGTCCGAATTTTTTCCGTTCTTAGGCATAAAGCGCAGCGCACACCCGACGTCCTGAATACAAAGTAAGGTGGTGCGCACACCTGACGCAACTTCCGCTCGCTGCATGGGAATAGACAATATTCTTAATACCAACATGTGATATTTGCGACATAAACATATAATATTTAGTATTAGTTGATATACACAGCTGATGATTACATAACGACGTATTAAATATAAATGTTACAAAGATGGCCGCGAGTCCCTTCAAAGTAAATGCGTCGTTATAGTTAAGGGTCTATTACACTTTTAGAATATTACCTTTATTACATTAGGTTTGATTTTTATGGGCTAGGCACAGATTTTCTGTGTTGTGTTTGTCCGACGTGTTTCTTGCAAATTCATTACTCCTTCCATACATGCTTCTCAGTGTCAAATACTTCTGACTCTCTTATCAGCCAGTATCTAACCTATTTGGTCAGATACGAGTCTCGGCCTCTTGTAGGAAAAGCTCACCAGATATGTAATAATAGTGATATTTGGCACTGTGATCTCTCTGGCTACGACGATATAAAAAGGTCGTAAATCGCAATACAAAAATTTATTTGGTCTCGGTTAAGTTTGAAAGGTCTTCATTAAGCACGTAGTCTTGAATCCGTTCCACACACAATGTTATTACTCTAAACGCCGTTAATATCAAGCGAGCAATGACATTATCAACTAAAATATTGAAAAACACTATTATGAACTCTATGTATATAGGAATAGAGGTTCGTAGCGACGCAGAAATATAATGGTTATCTATACAGAACATATGCATTGTGTTGCCTGTGGTGAAAACGTTAAGATTTTCCCACGAAAAAAGGAAAACTTACGGTACTTGCATGTCGAAACTTCTTGCGACAACCGCTCATATTATATTGCGTTTCATATACCGACTAATGTGGCTGATATAAAGAGAAATAAAATTTGTCTGTGGTTCTCGTTGTGGATGTTCTGTGGTGTTTATGTATTTCCAAAAGATATTTTTTTTTGTTTAGACAGGCAACACTAACTCAATATTTAAAATTGAGATATAACTCAGTTATAATTTAATGCACTAAACGCAACACAATAAAAAAACAATTGTCACAAACCTAATTATAATATTTATGCACTGTAATAGGAAAATAGAGGGAATTGTAAAAATGAATAATATATTTTTTATGTTAATGTTTCAGCAAATAAACACGATGACTATGCCAGGATTGATGCTGGCTGTAAACAATAAGTAGATAAACGTAATGTTGCCAGTTGTATATAATTTCCGGAAAATATTTGATTATGAAGAAGACAAAGAGGCAAGTATAAAAGTTCATTGCAAGGGTAAAAGTATCAGATTTATGTACATATTTCTAAACATTTGGTTTGTATACGAAATTTAATATTGATGTTGGTTCATGATTACTATAATAATTAAATCACTTTAGTTGTGATATTTGAAGAGAACAAAACCAGATGTAAAATTAAACTGCCATTAGTTATTCTACTCAGTTACAAAACAAGACGTTCATTCATAAATTGAATTACATTCAAAAATTTTCTATAGATCAAATCCGAAGTAACAAGTATTTATTAGCAAGTATTCGTCTCGCCGGCGAGTCCTCGATTTGTCTTATTGCAAAATCTAAAAACGTTTTGCGCGTGGGCGGAGTTTGTTACATGAAGTGTCTGCTAGATAGTTAATTAATCATAGGTTCGTCTTTCTCTATTTGTAAGTTTACGAAATATTTTGTGTTCAAGGACAAGTTTAAAGGATGTTGATCTAACTTCTGCGTGCGTAGGTGTTTAAGCGTGTACATTAAAATATAAATTCGAATTCTTATTAACGGTTAAATTAAAACAGATTTGTTTGACTAATTTCACTTGATTGATACAAAACATTTACTTATTTATTTAATTAAAAACAATCGCTTTTGTATCGGAACGAGTTTTACAAAGATATTTGCGCAAACGGAACGCGCTTTAAAAAAATGGCGCTCCGCTGTCACCGCGGATGCCCGCCAAATGCTCGCGTACTCAGAGTAAGTCGTTAATTTAACCTAGTTTTTACATAAAGCCTTTCAAGTAGTGAATTTTAATTTCAAATTTTATTAACCATTGAGTGATAAAAACTAAGTTGATTTTGTTCAGATAAAGACGTCGAGTGAGCCGGCCACGTGCCTCGCTTCCTAATGAGGATCTCGTAAAACTGGACGCCCGACCAATCTAGATTTTGAGAACTTAATATGTACGAATAATTGTGTATAAGCAACTTGACGGGACCACTTTGGTAATGATCCCATTTGACGGTCGGGAATTTGAGGCATGAGACGGGTAAAAGCTTCCGCAGCGGGCGCAGCGAGGACTGAGTAAGTGGAAGTTTCTTTATGAAAGTGAATTCGTGGTGTCTGTTTCGAGGAATTACGCCGTACAACTTGCTGGCTGAAATTTTCTTTAAAAAAGAAAATGTAAGTTGAATTGGCTTTAAAATTGGCTACTTACATCCACTATTCGTATGTGAAAAAGAATAGAAGCATACCATAGAAACATAGCATAGAAGCATAGCATAGAAGCAAGCATCTCATAGTAACTTTGTCAACAATATACCTACTCGTATAATTGCAGTGACAATAATACCCTGAAGTGTGCAAAATTTGTAAATCTTTGTCACCCTGTCCCCACAGGGTGACAACATCTGTGTTCTATGTTAGAACGATAAACGTCGTCGAACGATGATCATGTTGGTTATATGTTATATATAGTTTCGTATACTGGTCATAATTATTTATTTTTAATTGAAATAATATTTTAAGAATCTTTCTTCACATTCCATACACAATGATCACTAGCCACAGGAACGTAATAATGCCAGCTACAAATACTTTACGAAAGATATTTCATCTGTTAATTAATTATAATCTTCTATCACGCGAGTTGTTTTTCTTAGGCTCCCCGGCTCTAATTACATTAGCCCTGAAGCGTAGGTGTTATAAAAACATGACGTGTCTCGCCTCTTTTCCTTATAATCACGGAGGCATGATTAATCCAGGTACTTGTTGATATAAAACGCAATAACATCTTCGGATCACAAAAACGGAAGGAACTTATATATATACTATAATGAAAAATACATTTTATAAATATTTTTGTTAATATCCCATGTTGGAACTTAACCGTCACTGATCAAACCTAAAAGTGTATGAGTATGTGTAGGTACTATGTGGAAATGTTCCTCTGCCACCCGTTTGGGGATTACAGGTGTGACGTTACGTATTCTTATTGTAGCTATTTTGTATTTATGTCAACATACCAGATGCTTTATGAAGTAGGCTGAGAACACTTGAATGCCAAATACACGTACCTACCTCTATGTTTAAAGATCTGATATGCTTGTTTATTAAATGTTTTTGTACATTTTATTTAAATATGTTTTCCGTCACCGTTAGCAGGTGATATTTAAACTTAATAACGCACTTTTATAAAGAGGTGCGCGCCATGAATTTGAACCCAGGACCCCCGGAGTGAGAGGCTGAATTCTTAAACACTAGGCTAGCACTGCTTACTAGGGTATCACTGCTTACGTGACGGTGACGGAAAACATCGTGAGGAAACCTGCACACCTTAGAATTTATAAAAAAAAAAAGATATTTTCTGAGGTGTGTGAAGTCTGCCAACCCGCACTTGGCCAGCGTGGCAGACTATGGCCTTAATCTTCTCAATATGAGAGGAGACCCATACTCCAACAGTGGAATGACAAATGGGTCGATTATTATTATTTATTAATGGGAGTTCATTGATAAGGTTGATTACACAATTGTACTTTATCAGGTAATATTAAGCAGACCTCGGTGTTGCCTTCTCATCGGCCTGGTAGTCCCCGAGCGCGGCCATGAGCCAGGCGCGGTGCGCGGCGCGCTGGGCGTGGCGCAGCGCGTCCAGCTGCGAGTCCCAACGGCCCGCGGCCAGGCTCTGCTGCTCGAAGTGGCTCGCTGCCAGAGCATTGATCTCTTCTTCCGTCGACGACGTGTTAAGTAACCGCACTTTTTCTTCCATTTCTTCTGTTTGCCTAATATGAACATTCAATACATTGTATAAGATAATTTACACATGGGAATATTGGTAAAGAAGTCTCAGATTACTTTTCTTTTGTATCTTTCCCAAGAGGTGATACATAAATATACTTCTATTTTTTTAGATAAAAATGATTGTGGCATTGAAGGTTCTGTGGCATTGAAGTTAAACCATCTAAATGAAGAATAAATTAATAAATTTTGTAGGTTACCTACTATGTAGTGAGCAATGGTATCAAACAGCGTACAATGTTCAGTTGTGTAGTAGTCAACATTTATATGTATATAATGTTTGCTGACACTCTAAACCTCATCACAATTATACCTACATGGTAAATCACTATTGAATTAATAAATATGTTTTATTTCTGGACATACAGACGGTACAGAGTTACTAATATTCAGAATGTAGGCAATGATCTATTACAGGCACTGATTTAGGGGAGTGGACTGGTAAAGGCTGACTTGATGATGGTGATGATGTACACATTAATAAATATTCACTTAAATAGAAATGTAGTGTCTAAATACTGAACAAATGCCTTATAACTATTGGAGTAGACATGTTCTGGAGTGGAGATCATGTCTTGGTAAATATAATATAGGACACCCTCTAGCTAGGTGGAGTAACAATATATGCACAGTGGCTGGCAGTGGTTGGATTTAAAGAGCTGAAGATCAAGCTTAGTGGTGCTATTGAAGAGGCCTACTTAAGTTTATTAAGCAAATATTTGATGTAGTTGGAAACAAATCTATAAAACCTTATTCAGCAGATAAATTCACTAACCACAGAATCACAAGACATCTTAATAGTTTCAAATTTATCAAAGCATTCTTACGATTGTGTCAATTTCCTTATATCTTCATCTCTGTTCTTTAGCATATTCATGACTGTCTTAGCATATGAACTTTCCACTTGCAGTATTGTTTCTAATGCGGGTGAATGCACCAGCTTGTGGTACGCTGCAGCAAAAACCTCTTCATCTGATGTACCTTTCTGTTCTGTAAACTCTACCACATTTTCCTTAAAGAGCTTCTCCCAGCTTTTGACTATTCCTTCTACATTGATTTCACTGTTCTTCAATTGGTTCAGAAGCTTTTCATCCCTTTCATTGTGGAAGTTTTTAGTCTCCTCTGCTATGAAAGCTGCAAGCTTTTCATTTAGTTCTATAAAATTTGTATAAGCATATAAATAATAAATATACAAAATAAGATTGAACTCAAAGAATCAGGAGCATATATCATTGAAATAAAAAATTTGAAGACCAAGACATATATGACAATATAAATTTAATGTTCAACCAATTTATTAGAAACAAGGGTTTTGTGCAGTAATAATTTAGCTACACACACATTTCTGATTAATATATAATGGGGTTCTACACAAGGTTACATAATTACAATGATTTTAACTTGCTAAAAGGATTGTATGTCAGTGTTATTTTATTACTAATTCACATAAACTTTACTCTAAGTACTCTTTTAAATTAGATTCATGTATGACATGCTTAAGAAATGAAATAGATCTAAGTGGGAAATAACACCTCCCTTTTTGGTCTGCCAGGCAGGCCAAGTGGTGGTTGGCACACTTTAGATGCAGATTTTCCATTGTTTATCTCCACCATAGTACCGATATATAGTAATTAAACTTCTCTTTGGTACACAGCTGTAAAACCTACCTACCGTCTTCCAAATATACAGGAATGTGAAACATTGATATGACTCGCTGAACCAATTCTCTCGAAGAGCCCTCATGAGGGATTTCAACTGGCACTTCCAATTTGTATACAACTTCTTCGTTTGTACATGTCGGGAAAGAAAACTTGAACGTTTTTAGTGAGTTCTGTACGGTTTCAGTCGTCATTGTTTGTTTGTATATCCTTATAAATAATAATAACAAAACGACACCACTTCAAGATAGCAATCGCTACTAGTACGATAAATAATTAAATTATTCGATTGTTTTTATAAAATGTCAATCATCAACTTTAGATATTATTCGACGAATAGTCGTTTGTTTTGCATTGGGAAGAAGACAATTAAACAGAGATATTGGTCCTCCACAATAATTTCAGTTGATATTGTTTGTATTTCATATTATATACATTATTATAGGTCGTCTTCGAAGTTCTGTTATATTCTAGAATTACAGATCACGTGTAATGTAATCAATATAAATATAGATAAGATTCGTGAAACGAAAGTGACAACTTTTAATAAAACAAATGTCAGACAACTGCAACAAAAACTGAACAGGTGAACGGAACGACTGTTCTTTGCTTAAATTTCTTATCACGATAATTTTGATACACAAATTTGAATTTGGCTTTTTACTTTTGAAAAATCGTAATAAAATCAACACTTGTCAATTTATTCGATTGTTTTTATTTGTCTAATAACGTTATTACGGAAAGCATTGCCAGTAGCGTTGACAGATGTCAATGATAGATAGAAGTTATATTGTTTGTGCTCTCAAAAATTAGTGTCGTTTGGTCGAAAGTTTATTGTATATGTATACAACAAATATGCATACGAATTCTATTTAATATAAATCGCAACATCGCCATGTAACTCAATGCTCGTCTTTGTTTTATGTTTTGTTGGCATATTTCTTACTAGCTTAAGTACAAACTAAGTACCTATGCCAAATTTCACACTCCTCCGTCCGCGCAATTTTCGTAAAAAGGGGTGCAAAGTTTTTGCTTCACGTATTAATTTATAAATATATCCAATAGGTTTTCCGTGTTACGCACATAGCGGCAGACCTCTTATCATTTAATTTATGTAGATAATATCCTCCCGCTGGTGCAGCAGAGGGATTGGCTTTATTTTTAGATTCATATACAGCCATAGATTTTTGTTTTGGAAAACACCATGTGTGTATTTTATTTTACCTACTTTAGCGGCTACATACGGCCAATATACTTTTGCACATCGGCAGCGCAATTTATTTCGACTGATTATTTGGTTGGTGCTTCATTTAGGTATATAAGACACCTATTTCTACTTTTGTGTAATTATAAATAATTTACAGTTGTGTTTATCCATTTTAGCCATTTATCAATTTGGTCGTAAACTATTCATAAATCGAATTATCATTATTATATCGTAAAATTAAAACACCTATATTCAAATGCAAGACACTAATTTAATTTCAGGGAGCATTCAATGAGCTGTGTGATGTGTAATGATAAATTCAGATTTTTTCAATAACGCGGCCAGATGTTACGCCGTTCATTGCAGTCAGGCTTGATCGAAACTTTATTTAAACAAAATTAATAACATGAATACACGGTATTCATTACATTATTTTGTTTCGCAGTACACTTCCGAGCGGGGGACAGTTTTAGTACTACAGATGTTCGTATAGTAGAACTATATTTTCATTATAATATAAATAAAAAAATGGAAACAATAAATTACATAGTGATTTTAAATTAAATAAAAAATTGTTCGGTTCGCATCGCGTTTAATCCGATGTCACGGAACCGAGCGGTCGGGCGGTGTGCACCTCCGTGGTTAGCTCCTCAGTCGATGGAATTGTAATTACGCGGCTTCGCCACCCTCCTCCTCCTCGGCGCTGGCGGTGAGCATGGCGATCAGCTTCGTGGTGTCAATGAAGCCTTTGTCGTCGATCTCCATCTGGTCGTACGCTTCGTCGACCTCATCGGCGGAGAATTTGTCGCCCCAGGTCATGAGGGCGTGCCTCAGTCTCTCGGAGTCGATCTTGCCATCGTCGTCGAAGGTCTTAAAGGCGTTGATGACGACGTCATCTTCGTCGGAGCCACCGGACATGCGGTTGGCGAAGAGGGTGAGCAGCTGGGTGAAGTTGATTGGGCCAGATGCCTCGCCGACCATCTCGTCGAGCTCCTTCTCGGAGGCGAGCCTGCCCAAGGAGTCGAAGGTGGCGCGGAGGTCATTCTTGCCGATGATGCCATCTTTGTCGTGGTCCATTAACTGGAAGGCCTACAACAATGTGTAACAGAGCGTTAATTAAAATTTGTTTGGAATTATTCAGGAAAATCAATTAAGTTTTTTGTCTTGTTTTATAATTCATAATTATTGAAGATCATAACGCAATTGGCGCAAAACAAAATATAACTCATAACAAACGCCTGTGCGTGTTTACAAAATACTGAACAGAGCACGAGCTAAGCAATCTGGACGATCAAATAAATATTTAGTAACCTATGGATATGGTGTATTTACGTGGAAGTTACTCGTAAGAAGTATTATAATTCAGGAATATGTTAACATGATGTTCATTATCAATTATTATTTGGGTTCAAACAAAAATTTCTCTGAAATTTTAGCAAAAAAATTCAATGAACAGTTACAGTACTTTTTGCTTTTCAATGATGGAAGAATATGTTAAGAGTTTTAGTAATTGATTTAATACTTCCGATCTATTCAGCAGCGTTACTGTTAGTGGTAACCGAGTTTTCTTGTGCATACCTCTTTGAATTCAGCAACCTGCTTCTGCGAGAACATAGAGAAGACATTGGAGCCAGTGCGTTTCGCCTTGCGGCTTCCGCGCGAGGACTGTCTGTCTCCAGCGGGCGCCGCGGCGGCGGCAGCGGGCGCCTCCTCTGCTGGCGCTTCTTCTTTCGCCTTCTTCTTCTTTATCTTCTTTTCCTTATCCGCCTGGTAACAGATTTTATAGTTAGTGGCTTGCCACTCATGTAATATATCTATATGTTATTACAGCTAAATTCGTTTGTACAATTTAAAGAGAGTTACTTTCATTTTACATTTGTAAAGTGAGTGTAAAGTGAATCACATGTGTTACAGAGTAATTGACAACTTCAAGCTTTAAGCTTTTGGTGTTGGATGTTTATACGTAGGTAATTTATATAGCGTAGGACCAGAAAAATACTATGGCTATATATATTATATTTTTAATGTGAAGCAATTGTTATTTTTAACTATTTGTGCTTTGGTTTGAGGGATAAGATTATCGACTCATGTGTATACTACAGACGACTAATTTAGTCCTCGGCAGGTCATTTCTTATATAACTAACCTTGTACAGGTAGCATGATGCTAACTATATTGCTCATTGAATCTATAGTAACCAGATTAATGAACAATCAATACCTACCTATTTCTACAATTCCGTCATCATTTAACAATAACTAATAATTTTATTATCAACTTCTTCTAACTAGACTAACCGTCACTACTAGTCCTATTCCTATAGTCCTGCTCGAAGTCAATCACACATAGGTAGTTGGTTGTTGGTATTTGTTAAAAAAAATTAAATTTGTCACTAAATGATTTAAAGGTCTAAATATAAATCAGTAATAATGTACATATTTGCCATTTGTGTGTGTCTAGTTTTTAAGAGTCTAAAAGACTATAAAACTATATAACGAAAGCTCTTATTTGAAGGAAATTTTCAGTAACCTATATTCCTCTATAAAAAAATCTAAAAAATGATTATTTTAATTTTTGATAGGTAGTTTTAAGTCGAATATCATATTCCTTGCAGCCCGTGCATAATTCTATTATTAAATACATTTCACGTTTTGTATTCCAATTTAGGCGCCGAATCGCCTTTATATTTAGATCGTAATCGGCGTTCGCTTGTTCGAGTCGATTCTGGCTCTCTGTTACGTAAACTATCAGAAATAGAATCAGCGGTTGGAATTTTTTACTCGCTGTACCTTTTATCTTTAATTTAATGATTTTTGTAGTTTCGTTTTTAATACTATAAACAAACTTATCGATGCATTTAATAAAGTATCATGTTTTTGACCTTTAGTTTGATTCACGATTGCTATAACGATAATTGTTTAAGTAATTTTTTGTTGTTTTATTTTGTATTAATTTTTTCGTCCCTATTGTTTATTGTTTAGTTTGTGAGTCGTTGTTGTAGGTGATTTATCATAAGTTGGATTTTAATTTCATTGATCCATTCCGCCGATATATCAGATCAGCGTCCGAAGTATCCGTATCGTATGTATCGTTGCTATTAATAAATTCTTACGATTAGCAAATAATCTCTCGTAATCTAACTTCCTTCGCGAAACTAACATTGCCTAAGTGGGCTGATGTATCACCGTGGTCACTGTCATTGTTACTTATTTCACCACTTCCTTCACATTTCACTTTATCACTTGTGCCCTCACTTGTGTCACTGTGTTTGCACTTACCATTGTGCTATTTCTTGGATCGACGAAAGAGAGACTGAACCGCTCGGCAGTCCCACCCTGACTCCGAGATTTCGTTGCCACTTGAAGATCCTAGAGGCTCTCCCCCCTCTCCCTCTGGATTGTTGCGCTCGCGATTCCATATATAGTTCGCCAAATGGGATAGCTAAAAGACGATTCGACATCAGAACGGTTTCGTTCGCTCGTGGGCTCAGCCGCAGCTACTGTAGATTAAAAATATCTCACCTGCGACCGGAATTCACTCTTCAGTAGAGACAAGTCTATGCAATGTAATATGAATCGTATTTTGAATTACTCCTAAATATTTTGACCCATCTCCAGTGATTTGACCTCAGCTTATATTTACTTCGGTATCTCTTTCTTTATGGTCATCCTGTGTACAGTATTGGGAAGGTTATTTTAAAATTGGAGGGTTTTGTTTTAGGTAGTTTTAGTATTAACGAAGTATTTAGTTACATTTGTCAATTGTTTTATATGTTAAAATACACCTATGATCAATATTTACTTGAGTTGCAATTTTTCATTATCTTGGAACCATCTCTTTTGCATCTACCTTTGCATCTTGTTCACGATTTATTTCAACTTCTATAAATTATTTCATTTTAGTAAATAATCATCAAATAAGTGGACCCTCTATATTTTTATGTTTGTACATTTGTTTAGCAAAATATTAAATTAAAAAATTATAAAACTAGTTACACGTATGTGTTATGGGTCAATTTACTATTAATTTTTTGTTCTGTATGGCTCAAGTTTAGAGATAAAAATATAGGTTTAAGGCCAACAGTGCAATGATCTTTTAGCATAATTACATGCGCCGTTTAATGAGATGTGTGACATGTTTTGATAGACGGATGCAAAATATAAATCGGAGTGGTCTGCCAAATGTTATATAAAACCTCATATAATTATTATATTTTACTTTCACATTTTATTTCACATTTTATCGAATCGACTCCGGTGGAAAACTCTTTTTATATATTTCTTGTACTTTCGTACATTACGAGTAGCTCTTCGATATGTATGATGTTGGTGATGAAAATTAATACTTACTAGAATGTTCTTTTCAGTAAGTAGATCATACAATACCAATATGTTACTGAGCGCGATCGGCGGTTGCTTCATTTTTAGCATCCCGATTGCACCCGATCGATGCCAATATTGTTTCACAATCGGAATTAATCTATTCGACGTTTCTATTTAAGTGCACAGTTGCAATTATTTGGATTGCACTTCGACTTTCTAGTATTTATATAAGTGACCTGATATTTATATAAGTATATACCAGGGACCCTAAGTAAACCACTTGTTTCCTGGCTTGGAAAGTCTGCTACGTATTTTATAGTATCGATATTTGTAATACAATCTCCCAATTATATAAACTGACGAAACCTGCTAAAAAAATGTAGTTGTAATGTAGGTAATATGTTTGCAGTAGGTTTTCATGTTTGTTATTTAGTAATGTTGTGTTGTCGTTAACATCTAATATCTATTTTAATAAATTTTTAACAGAAGCAACAATAAATAAAACTTCGAAGGTTTGGAAAAAATATACAGCTTTCATAGCTCAGATAGTCAGACGAGAGCTCATGGTGTTGATTTTATAACATCAAGGTAAGAAGTCAAAACCAAAAAAAGATTGATATGTTGGTAAAACAGTTTAAAATTTGTTTTTCATTTAATTTATTTATTGTATTTTTATTTATTGTATTATATTTGTTTATTGTATTCATTTATTGTATTCATTTATTGTATTCATTTGTTGTATTGTAATTATGATGTTCGGGTGAGTATATCTCAGTTCTGCACTTGTTCATATAGGAAAGACTAAAATTACACATTTTACAATATTAAAAAAGTTAACGTTGGTTTGAGTAATAACCTTGAAACTATAGTTAATGTTAATCAATCCTAGACTACACGTACGTTAAATACATATTACAACATATAAATTGTATATTTACATTAAATATATACCTACCTATGTGCTCAGATTTATAAAAAAATAGTGTAGCCATATGCTTATGCTCGAGTTTTAATTTTATGCTGCAATATAAATGAGCAAGAGGTTGACGTCAGTTCAGGCTAGGGTGCAGCTTTGGGTAGGTGCATTATGAAAAAGTGTGCGATTGACTGTTTGAAGCGCCTACGTAGTCCTGCAAAACTTAAAAATATTTATTTTTTATTTGGTTCGTAACGTAGGACCCCTCCAGCTAGATGGAGTGATTATGTATGCAAAGTGGCTGGCAGTGGTTGGATGCGAAGAGCTGAAGGTCGTGCTCAGTGGCATGCCATTGGAAAGAGCTATATGCAGCAGTGGACGAGAGAGGGCTGCTAATGATAATGATGATGTGTGTTCCTAGAGCAAAACATCGAAATCAGTCTAGATATCCCAGACATGTTGGTGTAATTTGAATACATCTAAAATAAGTCTTATTTGTGTGTTTAATGCAACAATGTGCTCTCGCTATTTTGAATTATATCTACAGACTATTGTACTCGTACTTAAAAAGATAATAAACTCACATTTAAGTGAAATGATTTTTAATTACTAGTAGTTCTAGAAATGAGCTTTCAGCGATATTAGGTAACATATTACTTTATCTTTAATTTTTTTACTCCAGTTAATTAATTTGATTATCGATTTCAGGTTCATTGTATTGCTATGTTCGAGTAATACTTTAGCGTTGATAAATCCAACAATGTTGCCGTTTTTGCAATTTAGTAGAAGATTCTTACTTACATATGTAACAAAACAGTTAAACCTACGATGCTACCTCGTGGTACGCAAAATTTTGTCTTTAGATTCGAAGTAGAACATGAATATATTCCGTAGCTTTACAACGCATTCAGTCTAACGACTACAAGCTATCATTGTTTTATATCGCTATGCCACGTTTGTCGTGAGCTGACTAGGTATGTTAGTTTTTAGGTAAAATCTGTTAGTTGAAAATTATTTTTTGATTGGCATGTTCAATAAAAATACAGGATGGGAATCGAACGGTGACCGGTGTGGATTACAATGGCCCTATTTCGATGGGGTATGAGTAAGAGCTTAAAATAGCAGAAGACGCGGCCGAACGGCGCGGGCGGCGCGCGCTGACGGACGGCTGCTCTCGCCTAAAGATAATATAAATTTTTAAGCAATTAAGGTTAAGAAATTACCAGCAATTTCTATTTCCTTTATATGTTACGAATATAAACAAAGATAACAATTTAATATAAACAGCCATCAGCTACATAGCTGAGAGAAGTCTTGAGCGTCCCACAATAATTAAAATTCTGACGAACATGTGTAAAGTTAAAAATAGTCCAGTCGTGGTGTAGAATTCGGGTGCATAATAATTAAAACATACCAGTAGGAAAATGCAGGACATCATATTTTTTATTCATCATCAGCCTACTCCTGTCCGCTGCCGGACATAGGCCTCTCCAATAGCACGCCACTGAGCTCGATATTCAGCTCTTCGAATCCAACCGCTGCCAGCCACTTTGCGTATACCTATAGTCAGTCCACCTAGCTGGAGGGCGTCCTACGCTACAGTTAAATTAAACATAGGAATAGGAGTAATATGTTAAATTATTCGTGTGAGTAAAACTGACTGATGATGTCGTTAGTCGGTATTAATTGGAAATACAAATATGTAGTAGTTCACATTACTGCAAGTAATACCTAAAAGTTAATGGCTATATTTTCTTATTAAACGTTGTTATAGTCTAAGTTGCGACATACAGGGTACCTACTTCTTATGAAAGAGAGAAAAAAAGATTGGTCTCCTCTAGTACACCCTTTAGAGCGAATCAAATTGTCTTAATAACCTTCATTTTGGAAGAGAAAGGAGTTTAATTTTTGATAACCCATGTATTAAACAAACTTGCTGCTTAGAAATTCACAGACGAAAACAAATAAGTATTATAACTATGAACGCCACCTTTACCGTTTAATGCAGTTTTATTTGTTTCTAGTTGCAATACTTTTTTTGTATTTATTTTTAATTTTTTTAATTCAATTATCACAAAATTAATCAAACGACTTTTTTAATAACCGGTATATTTATGTTTCGATATTAAGTTGTGATCAGTTACTTAGCGGAAAATTTCTATTAATTCTAATATAATCTTTATCTATGATCACGACAAAGACTTCTTTGTAGAATTTCCTTTTTCAGGGATCAAGCGGTGTCTACACCAAATATTTACAAAACGGTTCAACAATTCCCATTTAAACATATTAACACGATTATTTTTTACTCTCTACCATGTAGCCTTTGCTGTAGTAACCAGATAAATGAAAAACTATATATACATACGTATGAATTTCTAAATTGATGCTTGTGTAGATCGTTTCACATCCAATCACAATGAATGTCATGCTAGACATACAAACACTCGTCCTTTATGGCTATGGAACTTAGGTACATCCTAAAGGTCAGTAGTCAAGTTCACTAACATGTCAGGCATTTATTTCTCCAGTTATAAAACGAGTTGGATGACTGAAGCAAAATAGCGGCACTGAATGAGCCTCAGGTTGTCACGTTTCGGTTAGGCCATTCGTCCGTGACATTATTTCAGAATTATTAAACTTTTTTACTTAAATGAATTATCGGTGACGAATTTCGTAACTCCGTTTCAATATAATAATCTCAATTTAAACCACTTATAAATCACAAAAATACTCTATATAATAGGTTTCTTACAAACGCTGAATTTGAAATTATACTTTAGGTGTTTACTGTTCTAGAATTTTTCGCGAAATTTTTTCTTATATTAATTTTTGGGTGATTTCGGTTTTACTTTGAATGTACTTTACGCACAATTCAACCATTTTTTATGAAATTGTTTGCATAGCCGTCACGAAATTACAATGTGTTTAAACGTAGACAACGCTTAAAAACACGCAGTAAGCAATTGCCTAAGAATGTCCCTCATTTATAAAAACAGAGCCATTAACCATTCTTTTCTTTTATTGGAAGGAGATTGAGGGATGCGCAGGATTATGGAAAGAGTAGGACTGAGAATAGGTTTTCATTTAAATTGATTATTATTATTTTAATCTTATACTCCTAATTGTTTACGAATTCCGTTGCTTCATTTGATGCAAGTCGTATGTGTATTCAAAAGTCGTCTTCGTAATGGTAATTAGGTAATTGTTATGGGCCTTTCCTACCACACGGTTTTCGATAATACGTTACCTCATGACGTCACCTTAGCTCTCGCTTCAACTATATCTCGGCCTCGCTCGCTAAGTTGTAAGACTTGAATCACTGCCTTTCACTTAGTATGATACGGAGACCAACAACGGAATATGGTTTCAAAAGTTACTTGACAAAATTTTATTTGAATTTGTTTGTAGAAAATGTAACTGAGGAATTTAAAAATGTGCAACTGTGTTAGTCAAGTGTTACCAAAGGCTTTGATAGTTTTAGTGATTTTAATTAACCGTGAGTATAAGAAACTTAGCAGTTCCTATCTGAAACACATTGAGTGCGATTTCTATTGTATATCGTACACTATAAGTATCAACATGTAACAGTTTTGCGACAATAATGCTGGCAGTTAAAAATATGTGACCGGATATACATTTCTTTGTGTCTCATTAAATGAAAGACTAGTTATATTATTCTTAATAGAGTCAGTTTTCTTTACATACATAAATCGTGTTACGAACGTTTCTTTTAATTCGTTTTGTACCAAATTGGCAGTGTTTATATTTTAAACAAACATATGACATATCAAAAGTATATGTTCTGACTTTCTCTACATATAACTATTAAATAACTTTATTAAACGCAAGGTCATTTGCAATGTATACCTAGATATATATACTTGAAAAATTTAATTGCAAGTTCCAGTCATATGGTTGATTACTTCTCTCCTAAATTCTGACCTCCGATTACTATGCGTTGTCCTTTACCTACTGTCGTGTTAAATTTGGTTCAGGGTTTTCGTAGACTAATCTCAATAAATAGAAATGCATAATATTAGAAGAATGCATGTATGGGCTTTATTAGCATGCAAATAACTATTACTATGATAGCACAAAAACTAAGCATAATGTTACAAACTGACTTTTCTGTTTTTTTTACTTAATATTTCCGAAGAAAATCATATAATAAAATTTACTATTGTAATTTTTATTAGATTTCAAACTTTGATTAATAGGTGATGTAGGATATGTGTGTATCTAATACAATTTCAATATACTGTCTCCAGAATCAAATTGTCTCGTTCTACGGGCGTACTTATCACAACATGGTCTCCACGGCGAGATCGAGTTCTCTAACAAGAACGATACGCTCATCAGTATCAGAACCAATTTGAAACCAACCCTTCAGTACCCTGATGGAGTGTGGAAGTGGACCATACACGAATTTCCAGTAGATTACAGAGATCTTTCAGCTGAAAGATGTTCCTTATCAAATCTTGGAAAAGAACTGATAGATTTAAGTGAAGAATTAGGGTATCTCGTTGTACCAGGTAAAGACCACGCTGAATACGAAAGCAAAAACAGCTTAATAGGACCCAATGGAATTTGGGGCAAAAGTATTAGACTGGAATCAGCCGAAAGAGATAGAATAATTTGTGCGTCAATTCTAGCTACCGACAAACATTACGAAAAACATGCGATGGCAAAATTTACTGCTCCTGTAGCTGGTACACTACATTTCCACTGGATTTATTCAAAAGAGTTTGATGAATCTGATTCATATATCCAAGCAGATCTGTACCATACTAAAACTGTTCAGAAAGTAGAATTCACTGAGCACAAATGGAAGTTATTCGTGACTGATATTTTTGATTCGGATAAAGGTGCCAATCATGAAGACAATTGTAATGTTCTCGAAGCCGTCTTTGATCCCGAGAACAGTGGAGATGGCATGAGCGTTGGAGATTTAGATAGTCGCTTAGGTCTCATCAAAGTAGCAGCTGACGCGAATATAAAAAAAGAAAGAAAATTGTACAAAAATGCTGTTATCGACATACTAAGGACTGATATGGAAGTAACTAAAAGATATCTGTATGTTGTGATTTACGATAATCGACATGTTGATAGTTTCCTGGCCTGCGCAAAGTTGAGATTAATCCCTCCAAAGAGCACAAAGTGGGTATTTTAAAATTTCTTTAAAAATTGTTTTAGTATAAACATGTTTGGTTCCTTTGCGCAATTATTGGTGCATCATCTGTTATGCTTTAGCTTTCCATAGTTTTGATACTTTTATTATCAAAATCCATATTAATCAAGCAAATTTTTATTTCATTTAGAGCACTCATCAATATGGACGGTATCCGAGGCATGGTAGAGTTTACCCAGCACTCACCCTTCGATCCGACTTGGATAAACTTTCAATTGGGAGCTGCGGACCAAGATTATGAATCTAATCTCCGATTTGTGGGCTCTATGGTTCAGTACAGTATCAGAGAACTGCCACCAAAATTATTAGAGGCGAATATGTATGAGAAGATTTGCAATACTACTGCAGGATTGTACAATCCGACTGATGTTGAAGTCAAGGATGGACCTCCGCCAGGTAATAACACTTATATGAATACACGCTTTTCGGTGTTCGTGCCCCGTTTGATTTATTCTTTCACTACACTACCTCGAAATTAAACAAGAATAATAACTAAGTTTGTACTGTACACAAGCTACTGAACGGATTACTTGACTGACGTAGTGATTTATTTCGATATTATTGTTTGTGTAGTGTATCACATATCGTGTCACTATAGCACAAGCTTTGCCTCGTTTGTTGCAAGGTGGCTTTTGGTGGCGTAGGGTTGTAGACAAGTGGTTATGTTAAATGTCACAAAATATTATAGTTAAGTGCGTTTTCGACGCAGGGGATTTTCGATACAAATACATTCTCCCATAGGTACGTGATTATTCTAAGAAAACTGTTCATCTATTCTTGTATTGTTAACCTCCTAAATTAGTCAGTGTCCGTATTCTCGGTTAAATTATGCTCGCAGCCGAGTTCCCGGTTTCTTGGTACGCGGCCAAGCGATGGAAGTTTACGTTCTTGAAGCGTTAACGTCACAACTCACCTGCTAAGATTACTATGGAATTCGGATGATTACATTCGATTACAGCAGCATGCGCTGTTTATCGGTTATGTATAGCGTATTCACTGCATTTGATGGAGGTTACTTAAATTTAGTTTGTCATCAGACACACAGCTGTTTTAGAGAAACTATTTAAGCGCTCAACGTCGGCGAATTTTTAATCATGTTGCCAATAATGTTATTTCGGATTGGAAACAATAAGTAACTCGTAAACAGTTTAATTTAGGATTTTATCTGAGATTATTTTGTGCCCCAAACTAAACATCTTTATTTGATGTTCTTGCCCGTTTAATTAATTACAAATCTTCTATATCTATGTTTATCATTTATAAAAACAACCCTATTTCTTAATTCGTTTATACTTCAAGTGTTCATAGATTATGAACATTTGAAGTATAGTAAAATACCTTATTTTGATCAATATTTTATAATTTAAATTATACCATTCGTACTTTTTACTCTTCGCAAGGTATGGGTACGCAAGACCAATACCCAGTAGGTGATCTTCTGGGTAAGTACAAGGAGCGCACGGAGTACCTGAACCACAAGTACCTGCTGCCAGGTCTAGCTAACGAGCTCAGTGGCGCTTACTGGGACGTGTTCCTACCGCTAAGTGGCAGGATGAGTATCATGCATAGAGCTCTGGTGTTAACAAGGTAGAGACTTTCTTATAATACCCGTGATAAAACGAACTTATTATAATTTGCTACTTTCTGTAGGTAAAACTATTTATTTGATACCGGAAACTTCGCTATTATTTCTATGATTTACGGTTTTAAACGTAGTTGATTTTATTTAATCTCCCGCCTGTATTACCTGAAGGGGCAGACATAGAAGTGTATCACACTTTCACGATCCATCTGCCAAATTTTATGTACCACGATGAAATAGAGGCTGAACCTATTGCCATATACTAGGCACAAATCCAGATTCCGGGTTACTCTCCTACAGAGTTAGACAAATCCGAGAGTACCCGTCCCGAAAGTTGAACCCAGGAGCAATCGCGCTTGCAACCTCTCTATCATCGAGGCAATTTAGTGAGTCAGTGTTACGGAATTCATGTGTTTATATATTCCAACAGAAGACCACCACGACGAGAAATCTGCGGAACTATCCTGCCCTATGAAGCCGGTACTGACTACCAGTTGCCGATGAGTTCTGCGGAGGTCATCTTGCGGTATCCTCTCGTCGGCAGAGTCATCTTCCGGCAGCCGCTGGACAAGCCTTGGGAAGACACTACTATTATTATCGAGAGTATGGTAAGGTGTCGACTAGTTTTTGTAGCCCCATTTATGCCATACTGAATCACTAATTACTCACTGACGATTTAGTGTTTTTAATCTACTTACATAATTAATGGGCAATTATTATTATTGGCGAATTATATTTCATTAACCATATTAAAAATGATTTGTTAAAAAAAAATATATTTTTGGAACTTTCAACTTTTGTAGAATCCTTGTACATTGTACATTCACGACGCATCTTTAAGTCATAAGCATAAAATAATGAGTTTAAGGCATAGTTTTAGGCATTGAATCTTAAGCAACATATATGCCATATTACTATTAATGTCAGGTGCATGCGGATGGCTCCAACGTGAACAACACGTTCGAGCACCGCTGGGCTGTCCATGAACATCCGCCTGGAAAAGATTTTTACAACTGGACCGGGCGCTGTCTCAGCGCAGGCAAAGTGTACGAGCCGCACGGTCTGGACATCGATACTCGACACCCTGAGCAGTACTGCAGGACTGGCTTGGAGGGACTGTGTAGGCTCGGGGATTTTACGACTAGGTACGTCCGTCTAGTTTCTCGTTTAGCATTGATATCTGTTATGTTAATATCATTAGCCGTTAGTGGTATTATTATTAGTGTGCATTGGGGCTATACTATCACTGAAAATTTATATGATTCAGATGCACGCCGTACAATTAATTGAATCAGTTTATTTGATATATTGCAGGCATGGCATGCTCGCGGTAGCCGGCAAGAAGCGCGACAGCGCTGCGTTGACACGACGTCTCCTCACGGATAACATCGTGAGCTTGTCCGGCAAGTACTCCATCATGAGGAAATCTCTGGTCATATACGACGACCATGGGCCAGTCGCTAGGGGAGAACGGATGGCTTGTTCTATGTAAGTTGATTTAGTTAGGGGCTGACTTAATTTCCCCTCTGAAAATTGCTAATGGACCGAACAATGTATAAAAATAATATTTTACAGCTTTGTGCTGCTTAATAAGATCGGTTTTTGCTAACCATCTTTCTCAGGTTTCGAAACTAATGAGCAGATAAGTTGAAAATTTTCATAACAAACTCTACAGTCATCTAATTTTCTTTTCTTTAAAGCATTAACGGGCTCCACCGCCGCAAGGCAGTGGTGCGCGACTGGTTCGGCAACGGGGAGCCAGTGGCGCTGAAAGGGCGAATAGAAATGATACAGCAGTCTGAGTACGACATAACTAACGTACACGTCACGCTCGAAGGTCTTACCGAGGAAGTCAGGAATTATAAAGTACATGTGGTAAGTTGAGGTCCAAGACTTTTCCACGGCCAGTAGAAAAATAAAGTTCCAATTTCTTCTTCCCAAAATAAATGTACATGCGAACATATAACAACGTAAACAAAGACATAAGATAAAAGATCTTGTACGTAAAAAGATTTTAAATATATCTTCCGTTCAGTACTTTAGAAATAATATGGAACGTCCATTCGTTTCTTGAACATTTAAAATCTAACCAGTAGCGCCAGACACAAAATACAAAAGCAAAGCCAGAGCGTCTACGCCCACGCTTACTGAGACCTATACGTGTGTATTCTTATTTTTCAGGTTCCGGTTGAGAAAGAATTGGAATTCCCCTGTGAGAAAACCACCTTATATGATACCTACAATCCTTTCAATGTCAATAAGTCGCAAAGCCCACCACCTGTCAAAGGCAAGCCATCATATAATATAATATGTAGTATCTAAAATCTCTACTGGAGGGAAAAAATTATAAAAAAAAATAATATTAAATGAAACTTGTAAAATAAGATGTAAGATTGTGAAACTTCTAATATAAAAAATAAAAATTATAGCGATGGTAATGACGGTGAAACAATAAGACGTTCGTGCGTTAGATTCAGTAATAGGTGCTGAAAGCGCAAAAAGTGACTTACATTAAGTGGTAACCAAGGATATGGATTTATGGATTTATGGTGAACTTTCAGGTACAGCAGATCAATATGAATTAGGAGATTTAGGGCATAAATACGGTCTGCTCGATGACCTTAAGAGATTTACTACATTTTACAATGAGACCCAGGTATCTTTGTATGGGCCTTACAGCATTCTGGGTCAATCCGTAGTCCTCCATAAGAAGGTATTAAATGTTTTTATTTTTTATCATACGCGTCTTATAAGCAG
>DWME01000331.1:0-36225 GCA_018244795.1 Parelbella ahira ahira | reverse complement strand
CTTTACAAAAAGGTGAGGCCTATGTCCAGCAGTGGACGAGAGTAGGCTGATAATGATGATAAATGAATGATGATGAATGATGATTACAAAAATATTAGGTGGGTATGTCTATGTTTCAATAAAATTATAAAATACTAAATAGAGATTAAACAGATTAAACTACTTTAGGAATCTTAGCGGTCGAACTGAAAGCGTTGCGACAGACAACAATGCTACTTTCACTCTGTCATCAATGTTTTCAACGGGACCATCGTACTGCAACATCATAAGTACTCAGGTTATATACAAGAGTATACATTATACAAGAGCGTCGTGGGTGAATAAAATAATGCAACATTTCTTATATGTTGATAATGTCCTACCATAGATATATTAGTGTTTCCAAAAATCTACCTAAGTACTTACGTAAAGTAAATTTTTTTAGTCCTCTGGTATCATGTAAGTTGGTTGCACCAATTAAAAATAGCACCGATTAAAAGCAGCTGACACGGTGGCACGAGACAGGCAGTCAGGTTACAGTTGGTGACACAAAATAGGCGGCTATCTTAAAAGTGACCGGCTCGCTGCCAGAGCTAGGAAGTTAGGCTAGTTACTAGCGCGGTACGTACCCGGATGGTACGCATGTGTTCCCGCTTGGCTCGGGTCTGGCTGCAGAGCCGCCGCTGCAGCCAGCGCCACGCGTACAGAATCGACTTGGGCGACGGCACCACGTTGAACGGCGGCGGCACCGTCCCGCCCTCCTCGAAGTAACTGATCCATAGTTTGCTGCGCGCGAACTTCCACTCCACGTCCGCGCGCTCC
Source organism: Parelbella ahira ahira (assembly GCA_018244795.1). Lineage (NCBI taxonomy): Eukaryota > Metazoa > Arthropoda > Insecta > Lepidoptera > Hesperiidae > Parelbella > Parelbella ahira. The sequence goes on along the minus strand of DWME01000331.1, from coordinate 35,424 downwards.
TGTAACAACAAAATCACTCGGTTATATCACGCACTACTTATACCCTTGGGACGGTCAACATTTATTTTATATTTAATAACAATAAATAATAATAATTTTATATTTACTAAGTATTAATTAAAGCACTGAATCGAGATTTTCTACGTTTTTTTACCTACTGCTTTAAAGTAGGTAAACGCGATTGTAACTAACAAAAAATGTAATTCCTTGCCAGTTAAATATGGTTTAAAAATTATTTTTTATCTGCCTAGTAGCAGAATAAAAATAAAACGTACAATCTTATGAACAAATTGTAGGTATAAATGGTAATGAATTGAACATTAATAATATTCACACTTACAAATATTAGCTGATACGAGTGATTCATCATTGCGATGAGTAGATTGAGGAGCACGATGACGTTAATGACATCGTAGGTGCCAAACATCAGCATGCCCCAAAAGCGAGTAAAGATTTTGATGCCGTCCAGCTCGAACGAGTCCAAGTCAACCAAGCCGAACGCTGCCCAGAACAATGTCTGCATTGTCTCGAACAAGCTAAAAAATTACACATTTTAATAATTGCTGATTCTTTGGACCAATTGTTTAGACAAACTATGTGATCGTTACCAGCTGAGCAGAGCTGTAAATTCATTTTTATTACACTAGGTAATTATATTTTAAGCCTGGTTATAATTTTTTCTATTAACATTATAATGTGCAGCGCATAGTAAGATGCAGCTGGACTCAAAAAGTCAAGGACCGGTCAGAGTGAGACCGGTTAGAACTCCATGTCAAGCACTAGACTTGTAGACGCTGGATGGATGGAAGGGACATGCAGCGCTTAAATGTAACCCTTTTTATAAGTGACACAGACTCACTTGGCGAAGCGACGCCACACAATGCAGGCGTCAGGGTCCACGATGGTGCTGTTGGCGTTGGCCACGGATGTGTCCGTTGTGGCAGGACAGCGCTTTTTCTCCATGTCAGCATAGTACCATAGCAGCTGGTTCAAACCTGCAATTTCGCCCAATATAATAACTATACATTCATAATATTGGTTTATGACCAAATATGTAATGACAGCCATTACTTATTTTGTTATAATGCTAATCTACACCGTCGACCATTACATATTATATTAACATACATCGTTCATCGAACTCTTCAAGTGTAAAAAGTTGTTCAGTGCCCCCTAAATCTTTTAACTTACCATTTTGTATAAACATCATTGTATAAACAAGGTTGTAGTTACTCTACATTTACTAATCCATCTTGTAGCAATTATTAAATGTAAAACGTAAAAAATATGCGATAAGGTTGTAAAGTTACAAATCAATCTCTGTAAGTGTGTAAACAAGGCATGTTAGTGTGCAAATAGTACAAAAAAGTTAATGAAAGATACGAAGAATAGCACGATAGTAAAAAAAATAAGAAAAAATGAATACCGACGGTTTAAGTCTAGCATTAAATTTCATTGTTTCCATACATAATTAGTATTTAGATAATATATAAGATTATAAATAATGTTAGAGCTACATAATGAATTATTTTTCTTACCACAGGAAAACGCGAATATGACCAAGATGTCCAGTACGAAAAATTTGAGGATATCAAGCACCATACGGCTGAGCGACACCTGGAGCGGGCCCAGATGCGGGTTAACACTGAAGATGTACACCAGCTTTAGACTGCTGAAGATATTAGCAGCTGAGAATAATCCCTCCGACAGTAACATCGGGTCCCAAGCGTCCCACTTCTCCCTCGGCTGGTTCCATTGCAGTCCCAGGGACTTCTCCCGAGCTACCTGTCCGCGAACAAAATCTAAATTATTCATTATTTTAATTATCAGTCTATTTCCGTCCACTGCTGGACTTAGGCCCCTCCAATAAAACGCCACTGAACTCGTTCTTCAGCTTGTCGCATCCAACTGATGCCAGCCACTTTGCGTGTATCGTCACTTCACCTAGCTAATTAAGGGTAAAGTATTATCAAATGCTGTTACTTCACTCTCAATTTACATATATACCGAAACCGAATCATACCACCTATAATTATCACTAAATCGAACAGGTTCTTTATATAAATATTTTAATACATTTACTTGTATCCAGTAAAAGAATACATCACTAAAATACGGCCATACTTGAAAGTGCGAGACGACCCGCAGCGCGACGGTGGCGACGTACAGCGAGTTGGTGACGAAGTCGATCACGTTCCACATGTCGTGCACGTACTCGCGCAGCCCCATGTCCCACAGCTGTTTCACTTCACTCCAAATCAAACCTGCGCACAGGAAACATCCTATTGTCTAAAAACTTATTTATGTTTATTTTATTTCTTGTCAAAAACATACAGTTTTGTATCTGTGGATAATATCTACATATGTATTTGTGGAAGTATAAATTTTGATCAAAATAATAAGTGTTGCGAGGAACAAATACCAATGGACTGACGGTGACAAAACTTTAAGTACTTACTAATATTTACAAACATCATAGAAAAATGATAACAAACGCTTAGAAATATGAAAACTCCATCCATTGTGCAAACGAGTCCATTGTCTATGGTGTATCGGTAGCTTAATACGTAAAAATTGACTGTAAAGTGCACCGACCGCTGACCCACGCTAATATAAGCCACTCGACAAGAGAGGGCGGAGAGCCACGACGCGACACGGGCGCGGGGTCGGCGCCGAACAGCCCGCCAGCTGCTGTTTCAATGCGTTGCGATGCCAGGATCAGAAGAACTACACAAGGAACAGTACATTAATCTTTTTCCGATAAAGTAACTCAAAATTAGCCAATGCGTAAAAGAAATTTTTAAAGCACATACATAGGAACATGAAGTAGCTAGCGGAGTGGCACAAGAACTTAATGAAAGGCTTGCGCAATGTTCGCCCGATGGAGGAATGCGGGGCGGCTATGTAGGCAAACGAGTAGAGCGGGAACATGACGCCGATGCGCACCATCTCCGCGGCCTGCAGCAGCATATTTTTACTGCGGAACCCCGGAACGCTCTCGTACCAAATGGACGCCAACAGCTGTTGCACATTTGGGTGTGCGACGAACTAAAAATATGTCCGTTATAAAAATACATTCAAATAATGTAAAGGATTACATTGTATTGAAGAATAATTTTATTTGTAAAACTATTAAACGTAACGTAATAAATAATTGAGGTTAAGTTTACCTTCTTTTGTCGTAATTTAATGGCGAGTTTGAGACGCGAAAGCCTCATGCGCTCCGGTGCGCCCGGCTCAGTGAGGGGCGCTTGTGGCGAACCCGTCTCGTGATTGAGTAGTACTTGCAGTTCGTGCGATGTGCGCGTGTGGTCCAACAACGCCGTGGCAAACTCTTGACACTGCGTACGAAGCTCTTGATATTCAGTCTTAAATTCGTGCTCGAGAGCGGAGAGACGGCGGAGTTCCCAGGAAAGCTCAAAAGCTGTAAGAATTGGGTCCTTGGAAGATAGGGCGATGAGTGAAGGCGAAGCCAGCGCACGGTACGCATTGATGCGAGAGCGCGAGTGTCGCAGGGAATCCTCCCGGCGCGAGCGCACGCACTCGTCGCAGCCGCAGCGCACGTCGTGCGGCACGGGCAGCGCCGCGCCGCGATCCAGGAGGAGCTTTATTATCTCATAGCTGTCCCGATGTGCCGCCAAAATCAGAGGAGTTATGTCGGCTGTGAATGTCGCCGTCTCCGGTGGAAGTGCTTCCCAACTCTGAAAATACAGAAGTTAGAGGTGGCCCTCGAAAAAATATAAAAACGATAGAGGCTTTTGCTTTAGACGCCTATATCTAAAAAACTGTGTAAATTTAAAACTATACAATGTAACAATAAAATTAGATATAATTATAACTAGCGGACCCGGCTGACAGCAGTTTTTATCTCTGTCTATGTATTGAATATAACACTTTTATGACATAGGTACACAATTTTACAAACGTTCTTAATTAATGCGTTTATAAAGTTCTACACTTACGTGTAACTCGCCAGGTTTTCTCGTACTCTCTTCGTGATCTAATAAAGCCTCGACCGCTTCGACGAATTCCTCGGATATGGCGTGCAGCAGAGCGTCCCGGGTCTCGACACCGAATTCCAGGAGCAGCTCCACCATCTCCAAATTCTCGTTATCGATGGCCATGAGGAGGGCGCTGCGACCCAGCGGGTCTACGCAGTCCACGTTGATGTGTCCGGTGTCCCGCGCACGCTGCAGCACGCGCCGCGTGCCCGCCACGTCGCCGCGCTCAACACCTAGTAAGAACTTCTTCTCTTCCAGTGAAAGCACTGCCATCTCCTGGTGCGGCCGCACCACGTTCTCCTCTTCGGTCATTCCATGGATGCTGTGTCGCTACAATCAAATCGATGTTAAATAATAGATATATAATACAGGAATAACATAATACGAAGGTGATTAAATCGGCTGTACCCATGTTAAAATATCAAATTTAAAGTTTAATTTGGAAAATCAACAAGAGATTTAACCTGACTGTGCTCTGCTTTTCACTGGGTTCTAATATTAGTAAATATTGATGACTTATCGATTATTCAATGCTCATTTATAGTTTGATATTGAGTCTACTGAGTAATAAGACGGTTAATATTTGCAGACGAATATCCAACTATGTTCAAATTTACATGATAAAAGCAGCAACCTAAAAGTATTGTAAACTGAAGAAAAAAGAAAATAAAACAAAATGCCCGTTACCGAAACTTCCCTTGCGCGTTTCTTACTAAATCTGCAAATATTGTGATCCACATTTATCGTGCGATGATAGACGATAAAACTGAAGTAGGTCAACTGATAATGGTAAAATGTCGCTGTCGAATGCGTTGAGGGCGGCCGATATACTCATTATGCAAATGGGTCGTGCAGGGCGGGAGGCGGCGTCGGCCCGCGCGCTTACCCGCGCCGCAGTCGTTCCCAGCTACTTCGTCGTTTGCTGCCCTTTTCGTTTAACCGTTTGCGTTAATCCGATCGAAAAACACATGACTGACAAAGTAAATCAGTATCGAGTAAACAGTGACTGTCGGGATGGCATGTTCAAGGATATGAACGGTTAAATAGGGAGACGAAACACTCAATAAGAATTGTAAACAATTGTGGAACAGTCCTCTAGTTACGTTACACGTCTAACAGCTGTTTATATCAAAGTTCTATTTACATTAAATGGTATTCGATCTCCGGTTTGATTATGGGCAAAATCTTGTTAAAATATATTCACCGCTTTTTAAAAAATACCACACAATACAACGTTCATCCGTAATGGAATGTACGTGATTTTTTGTGAACGAAAACTTCCAATCGTATATGGATTCAGAGATCTGCGAGCATACCTTGACCTTGTTATCGGGCGGGCGCGGCTCGGGCGCCAGGAGCGCGCCCAGCTCCACGCGACAGGTGGAGGGCCGGCGCGCATCGCCGCCAGCAGCGCTGCAGCCGGACATCTCGGAGCCCCCGCTCTCTACACACAGAAACCGAGTATGAGTGGCGGCCGCGCCCGCAAGCGCAGCCGCCGCCGCAAGCGCACACTGCAGACGGCGTTCGACGCGGACGCCGATTCACCGCGCTACAATGCGCCCGGATATATTTAGCAGTGGGCGGCGTGCGCGGGGCAGAGGCGAGCACTCACCGGCGCCGTCGCCGCGCGCGCCATCCCGCGCCCGCTCTGTGAACTGAAACAAAGCGCGCTAGTGAGCCAATTTGTCCACGGTGCCGGGAGGGCGCAGCGAGGAGGGTTGCAACGCACCTGCACGCGGCGGACACGGCGCGCGGCGATCTGCCGCGAGTGGCGCCGCAGCGCCTCCAGCGCGCCGGAAGGGAGACGCTTGCGCCTCCTGCAAATGACAATTTTATTACATCGTAAACTACTTTTCTGTTGAACCGTTAAACCCAAAAACGCTCTTATTGTGGAAGTGTTTCTCATCATATTTTGCCAGAAAAGCTGCATGAGATGACTCTGTTTGACAGTAATAAAAACAATTATCCGGACAAAATGTTCAATTTCTTTTCTATCCCTACACTTAATGAACTAGATGTTACTTATAACGTAGAAATATTTCGCGTGTCCGTTAAAGTAGTCATTTCTGTGTATTTCTTAGTCAGATTTTTAAATTCTAATTTAAGCAAATACCGATATTCTTACGGAATTTTTCGTCTTTATAAGGAGAAACGGTATTTGAGACACTTTTTATAACTCTTACGATTGTCTCCGGAACTGTTTAGAAGTATTATTATAATAATCAATAAATTAAATTATATATAATTAGATATAATTAAAACAAATACAATAGTAAAAAAATTACATGCACTATGTTAAAATTCACAAGCAAAGCTAATAAAATGTTGTATTAACACACATAACAAACTTGGAACAGGTCAACAATCTGCGAAACTTACTTTTATTTACGGAAACGAAGGTTCACACGCTTGGAAACAGTTTCTTGTCTGTAAGCAATATAGCAGAAGTAAATGCTATGGAGCACAAACGTTTTAAATATTTACACGACGAATATTGTATGGCTGTTTTATGAGCGATTTGTTTAAACCGCCTGCACACCCCGGATATACAACGCATGATAAGCCTAAAAGTCAGGACAGGATAAAAGAAATTACAATAAGACAACCACCGATCGAATTTGAATTTAAAGTTCAGAACAAAAACTGTTAACTGAGTAAGGTTAACTGATTGTTAATTTGATGTTATTAATGGATCCTTTTATCGGTTTTGGGCTAAAAGATTTATCGCTTTCAAACACATATGAATGCTATAAAAAATATGTGTGTAGCTGATTTTTCCCGCGCAATTATTATTGAAGGCAAAAATATCCCCGTATTCCCAAATGCTGATAATCCTTTCTGAAGAAGTTCCTGTGCGAGGAGTGAGGAGCGGAAGCCGGCGGCGGAGGCACCTACTCAGTACCGAGAGCGAACAGATGCGGTGGCCGCTCGTAAATTCTATTTCTGCTAAAGGCGCACAAGGTTCGCGGTTCGCAAAGAAGACAGCGGCACGTGGTGCGCTCCGGGCGGCGCTCGCCAGCCGCGTCTCTCCGGGGCCGCGCGCGCCGCGCACTGCCGCCGCCCGCCTCGCCTCGCCGCGCCCGCCCCACGCGCACCTAGGGCGGCCGCGATACACCGAAACTGTCTATCGATTGTCTCTATCGACATTGTCGCCAGCTTCATAACAAGAAACTATCTAAACAAACGCCGGTATTGCTAATGAGCGGTCTACTTAATAAACAAATCATCTAAATAACTAGACACAAACACTAGTATAAATTGTGCATTTCCCGTATTTACAAGAAAACGTGACACGTAGAAAGTCACGCTAGTGTGACCAGAAGTTTATTCAAAGCAAACTTAAGCTTAGAAGTCGCTAACTTAATTACTCATCGACTTTATATTACGACATCATGTAACCCTTAGACATATATTCCTACATACATAATATGTATATTCGATATCCAATGAGTTCACCCAGCCGGAAATTACCCGTGCTCAAGACCAGTACAGAGGCCGGTACACTGCCTTTGAGACTAAAGCTGAAACGGTGAGTGTTTAAAAATATTATTACTACGAACATTAACTAAATTTTAAAAAGCAGTTGGAATGCTTACACAAACAAACCTTAGACGCAACTTACCCTTGAGTTCCGAGCCAATTTTATATCTTATAAGATTTGTGTATGTTTCTTACAATAAAGAAATCAACATTCTAGTATTCCGTAACTAATTGTAAGTAACATTAAGAAGAACCGCCATAAACTGGACATCAATCATTTTTTTGATTATGATAGTCATTGGCGCTCATGAAAAATATTACTTCTAGTTAGACTTAGAAAAATAAACATCGCCCACTCGCGTCTCTCGGACGGAGCGTAAGCTCATAAAAATCGATTGGTTTTCATTAAAACATGACAAGCCAATGTATTGCTAACTAACATATGGCGATGTTTTGCCACTTGCAGCAACACTCCAGCCGATGACACGGTAGATAAGGAAGCGTCTCGAGGGGATCAAGAACAGCTCGGCCGCCGCGCGATCACGTCCACGTAGAACAGCCGCAAGGCGGTATGCAAATCGTAAGATGCGCTCAGACAATCGTCAATAAGTGGTCAGACATTTCTCATTTATATCCATCGCGTTCCGGTTAATGGAAGCTGATGAGCGATAAAGACTAATCAATAGCACGAGAAACACTGGAACGCGCGGCCGCTCACGAGCTAGCAGCGATTCTTTATTCTTGACAGAAGCGGTCGTATTTTCTTATCTAAGTGGTGGCATTGATGAAAGCTGATTTATAATCTGCTATACTACCACCAACTTTTAAATTGTATGCACAAAGTACAGATTTGCTTTTAAACACGAACTTTTTAACGAATAAAATGTACTAAACGTTATTGCAATCGGTTTTTATAGATTTATTCGCAGCGTAGGTAACTATACCATTAAAGTGCATAGGGGCAAATGTAAACATGTTTACGGCGATGTCCAATATGACCCCGAAGCGGAGTGACAAGATGAGAGCATGATAGCGCGCCGCCGCCGCCCGCCTTCGTCCGCCCTCGCGCGATAACGTTTCAAAACTGTAACACACTAGGCTTCTAATTAAACTACATTCTAAGAATGAGTTCTTTACTAACGCTAAAACTCCAATTATATTCCCACATGCTGTCAGGTTATCTTTTTCTTTTACTATACGTATAAGTTATACGGCATTTGTTATACTCTTATTAAAGGCTACTTTTTATATCAAAACACTAAATACACGAGTACTAAAATACAAGTCTGTTACCTGCACCGCGCTTGGCTGTCGTCAGTTTAAATTAATCGAACGTAATATTAACATTACCAAATATTTTAATTATTGATTACGGTGTAATCATAACGAATGGCATTTCTTATAATTAATATTTAACTGTAATCGAAACTTTTTTCCTGTAGAATTTAATAATATAGAGTTAGAGTATAAAAAATTACGATATTTTTTATTCTACTTAATTTTTATTTTTTTCTATGGTTTCGTTTTTAGAGCAACTCGAGTAAACAGAAAATTCAATAAAGTACCCGGTCTAGAGGATAAAAATAATGGCGTCTAAACTGTATAAAGGACCTGTTCATTTTCCGACAGATTAAACCATTTTATATACATATATTTTCATCCTTTCGTATCTGAATAGGTAGGATTAACGGAATATTTGCTTGATAAAAAAAAACGAATACTTGATAAAGGAGGGCCGTATTTCGAATTTGGAGTGGCCTATGTCCACCAGTGGACGGGAGTAGGCTGACAATGATGATGATTTGATAGAGAGAAAAAATTTAAAATGTATGTAAAACAAGTAAAAATGTTCGACGTCCCTGGTTTTTCTTTGTAAAAATTGACGCTCGAGTGAAAACAGACGCTCATTGTTAAAGTGGTACTCCTTAAATAAAGATACATTACGTAAACACACCAATGAACAGCCGCGCGCCATCGCATTGTTCTTCGTTCGCATTTAAGTGCCTTGAATATTTACAACGATAAAATTCGAAAATCTTTTACGGCGCAGTAGAAAAAGTGGGATAGCTACTCTAAATGAAACAATACAAAATTTGTGTTACCCATAAAGCCATTAAAAAAGAGCATTTAATCAATGAGTACGAATCTGGAATACTTTTGCGAATGGTTGTTAACTTTCCGCGTGTATATCCTGTGAAAATTTTTAAAAGTCATTTACGCCTTTCACTCGCTGGTAGGTCATCGGCACTGAATTCTGAAATACAGAAGAGAAGGACGGAAACTCAGTGAACCGGTCGCGAGGCTACTTTTTATGAGTTTTACGATTATACAAGAGTTCGTCCATTAAGCCGCATTAGACTAACGTACTGAAACACGACCCCCAGGCAGACCTCCACCAATAAAAAAAGTTCATCCTAGTGGTACCTACTACTGATAACATGAGAATTAAATATATTATACTATTAGTATATTTCTATCTAGTACAGTTTCTATTTATAATCGCTATAAGTAATAGTTATCCTTAATATTAGACTGAGACCAATACTAACACGAGTAATAGGCTACTGGTTTAAAATTCGATCTCCCACTTCAAGTAATCCTTCGTACAAATCGTGCTGCGCATCTTTCCCTTCACAAAATTATGTCTAATTGTAAAATATCACTCGTGGTACTTCTGAAAAAAAAACACAGCTTAAAAACCTACACACCTTAGAGTCCCATAATCTCTAATGCGTTTGAAGTCCACCTATCCTCACGTGGCCAACGTACTAGACTGATCTCTACTATCTCGTTCTGAAAGGAGCTCCCTATCCGACGGTGAACATGTTGATGACGACGACTTTTAATTTCGTACCTACTCGTATTTATATTTGTTGTAGGTTCTCTACGTTCATTACGAAAATTTAAAGTACAAATATTGAAATTAGAAATCAGGATAAAATTAACGTATTTTGATTGAAAAAACACATAAAATATTTAAAACGTTATAAAATTGACTTATGTCTTTATATGCTATTCATTTCTAACCCCACGTCATAATCATTCATTCAGATAATATTAATGGAAAACGGAAATCACGATTAAATTGGTGTATCGCTTGTATTAAAACACGCATGTTTAAATACGAGTATGTAACCACATTAAAATGTTTAAAACGTGAAATTATCCAATGGCTATATGTGATTAATTCGAGAGATTAGGTCTGCAGCGGGCAGCGGTTGGGTGGATTACAGAATATCGAATACACTGCAGTGGCACCACGTCCGGCGCCGGCAACACCTAATGAACCGGTATATATTTTATTACTCTAGCGGCGAATACTTACACACCATAAAACAGTTTTACACTGTTTTTATGATATTGGCCATTATGTATTTACAGTAGAGTTCTTTTTTTGATACCGTAATGTAACCTTCGAAAGGTAACCAGTACCCTAGAAGAGACACTGGTTTACGTGAAAATTGTACTACACTAAAACGTCTGAACTAAATTAAAGGACTCCGGGATCACGGAACGCGCCGGTGTTACATTAGACATGCATGAATATATTAAGATATATTGTAACGTAAACACTGTTTCCGTTAATCCGGCTTGTCCAGTAAATAACGCGCATAGCTAAAAGGAAGTGTAAATATAAATAGTTGAGTTTCTTTTATGTTTGGCTATGATTTCGTACTGTTGTATGTGTGCACGTCGCCCCGGCCCGTCGCGCGCCGTTGTACCTACTACTGCGGGCTACGTAACACACTCTTAATGTGCTTATAATTTTAAAAACTGGATCGTATAAATGGTTAGTAATCTATGCAAATAACTATTCATAGTTGACCTGTGCTCCATCTCGAGCTTCATTGAAATATTGTGAGAAATTTGTCAGATAATTATGTTGGTTGACACATTTTAATAGCGATACCCACGTTTAACATTGGTTGATAAAACGGTGACAATAAAAGGGTTGATGATGATGATGAAGACAAAAGCAAATGTATTAAGTATATAGGTATCTATCACACCCTTTTACGCGATTTCCACCGGCTACAATCCTGACATACTTCTCTCCCTTTCTACTTTCATCAAAGTCATCATACATGCTCGCCTATTGAAAGCCCTCTTGACCTGGCCTTCTTTTATGAAGCTCTGATTTGATCAAAGTACATACCTTTGTCTACCTCTTCTGACTATCATTCACACTCGCCTCGTCAAATTATTTCTTAATACACTCTCACTCAATCTTCACATCGCCTAGCTATTTAAGCATAATTTCTTTAAACCTAGTCACTTGATCTTTTTACATCAACTATCAATAATAATTTCTTTCATCAAGTTATTATATCAATTAATGTATGTATTTTAGTACCAACTAATAAACGACTGACAATACGATTGTATCTAGGTCTTCTGGTACTGTCAGGTAATTTTCAATGCTAGTAAACCTTTTGTTTTCCTGCACAAAGATTTCCCAGTTTCCACGGCTCGTCGCGAGGCGTACCTACATAAAGAATCACGACCAGACAGCAGTAGTAATGCTATAAGCTGTCCGATGACCTAGTTCCAGTGCAATTCGGTCGAAACTATATTAAATAGATCCTACGAAATATAACGCCACATTCTTGTACGCTACACGTCCATTACGCCGGGCCACTGCCTTATTGCCGGGAATCAGATATGTAAATATGAAAGCCAGAACCGTACATAAATAATGCGATTGAATTTAATGTTGTAGAAAAGTTTTAAAAATTCTTTCACGCTTCTCTTTACAGTTTTTTCAAACCTACCTGCACATAGTGTAGACATATCTTTATGAACTTGTCTAATGTCCAATGTCATAAATTGTCTAATGTCTAAAACTTGTCTAATGAGATGCGATCACGTGTTTTCCATTTCCATTTAGAGTTTTCCTTTATGTGGGTTTTTATATGAACCTAAGGACCACATTTTCTAAAGGACGTAGACTTCAACAATATTTTCGATTTTAGCGATGCATTACGTCGCGTGTCCGCTAAACGTACTTTTTAGGGGTCCTTCAGAGTAGACCTCCCCTGGATCAATAGTGAAATCACGATTAAGTATCTACCGTAAATCGGCATTGTATCACGAAAATTCACAACTTCATGTCAATGATGTATCGATTTGAACATCATTAAAAAATAACGTTATCCCAATTGTTTTTTAAATTTCAGCAATATTTATAATTTGGGCTTATCCTATTTAAGAAAAAATTAAAATAAATAAATACTTATGGTCCTAGCGTTCTTACAATAGACCTTCCTATATTTTACCTTATTTCTCACGTATAGAATTGCTATAATCACTTAGCAACAAATATAAACTATCAATATAGTTCATTCTGTTTCTAATAATACAAGAATATACAAGAGCAGAAAATGATCTTTGTCATCCCAACAAAGGCTATTAGTAATTGCTTGGTCCAAACGACAAATCGATACTTTTCCTATTTGATTTAGCGAGGTGCGGCGACGTGGCAGCAACGTAGCAGATATCAAATTAGCGTTGACTTTTTATTGCTGCGACTCTTACAGCGCTCCGGTCGCGAGACAAGTGATCAATACCGAGTTTAATATTGCCCAACTGTCGTCGACAAGTTTCCGAGCACGTTCGCTAACTTTTCAAATCTATACCGGCACGCCTTTCTTTTTACGCAATAAACTTTCCAACTCCGATACTTTTCTTTCCTAATTCTAATCCTCGCGTAAGAAATAACAGTTTTCGTGTTGCACGTGTTTATGACGACAAACAAAAAGATCAAAGGGAACAGTTTTTCTGTTCGTGATTGTGCAGCGTTCGGCGAAGTTTAGATAACAATATTTTTATAAACAATACCAACTTATCCACACTGCTGGCACGTTCGCGTTTAAGGAGAATAATTGATATAAGTTTATCAGCATCAGACCACCTCAATGACTTATTCCGTCAAATTTGTCATTGTAATCTTCGCGACCTACAAAGGTTCCAATTTTTTAACGAAATATGATAAATTTGACAACAGAAATCATTTGCTTTAATGAATGATACGTCAAACCGCACCCGAAACTCTGATCAAAATACATTATATAGGTACATACCTACTTTTAGCAATACATAGTATAAAAGCTGTTTGCGCCCTAAATTCGTTTAATCGGAAATAAGTATAGACGTCAAGACAAACACAAAAAATACGTTTATGTTGCCGAGTAATCTCAAATAGAAAATAATTCTATTTAAATTATTTAAGTTCTAAAACCCACGACTGTGACTAATCGCATAAGTGTGAGTTAGAGTAACTATATCTTCTATTATCTATTGTCTAAACACGACGATGACCGTTTAGTTCGCTGACCTTATAGTTGGGTTGAGTATTCGGTACTTAATTTGCCATAGCCTCCAAATAAAAAAAAAATAATAGCCAACCTCTGTGCCAGAAAACATATAGCATTCAAATCACTGAAACACGAAAACCGGAGCGACTGCTTTGAAATGTTACCGCGGCTAAAAATTGATCCTATCAGAAAGGGATCCACGAGTACATCTAGGTATACATAAATTATCATAGGAAATGTGTAGCACGCTCCTAATGTGGGTAATATTCGCGATATTACTTGTATTGTGTACTGTAATTAGTTTGCAGCAAAGTGGAATGAGGCTCTATCGATTCGAGGGAAATTATTATCCACGGCTAACAACGGTTGTTCGGCCAAATATCGGCGAACTTTGCAACGTGACTTCGCTTTATACAACTCCTCAGAGCTTTTTATTTTACGTCTACAATTCATAATTAAAATTTCTATTTTATTTCTCTAGTAACACAACGTAAGTTCCTTTGAACGAGACCTGATCCTTCCAAGTAATGCACTTTTTATATAATAATGATTAAGAACCTAATTCGGCTAATTGATTACTTGTTTCGTTGATTAGGCTGACCAACAAACAACAGCGCTAATCGATGGTAAGTGGTCACCGTCACCAATGAACATACACACACAGCATTCACCAACGCGTTGCTAGTCAATACTCACAAAGGTGTTAAATTAAAAAAAAAAACGAAACATCACGTCTGTAAACCGCGAGGGGTGGACAGAGAAGTGTAGTACGCTTCTACGTTTACGTCCCACCAGGAATTAGAAAACCTTGACATAACAAAAATGACGGAAGTTATCATCTACATGTAGCTACTAATTCGTACAACAGATAGCAGCAGCAAAAAAAATGCCTTACCCTTATCCATCTAGATGTCTCCTAGCGGTGCACATATAATATCTATGTATGTACATATGTACATATGTCTGAGCGAGCGTGCTGATTCATGTCGTATCTACGGCATCGGGAAGTGGAGTAGCATCAACGGCATGTTAGAAAAACGTAGACTTGTCGGAGATAATACATATGTTCATAGCAAACAGAACATCGATAAAATTGTCTTTGTAGTTATACCATCACGCCAAGTCCTTTACGGAGTAGACAGCGAGAACCGACTGCCAAGTATCTCTATATTTATAGGTCTGACTTGCTACTTCCACATAATCTCATCTCATACACAAAACTCGGTATCGGAGACTTTTAACTTTGCCATCAGCCAGTATCCGATCTTTTTGATGAATATCAAAATTCACCTAAAAATTTGCTTCATCTGGCACCAACGGCGATAAAATTACATAAGAATGAAATCATATGTTAAATTTAAATACAATACTTAACATAAATATACATATTGTTCATGACGTTGACAGTTCAATAAAGACGCGAAATCCTCCTTTAAAGCTAGCAACACAATTGCAACTTCTCGCGTGTTGCAAATGTCCATAGAAAATGGTGACCACTTGCCATTAGATGAATCGTCTTTCTGTTTTCTTGACTAAATTTATAAGTAAAAAAAATAAAACCACGCAGTATTCCTAATTACTTACGTTGCATCAATAAAAACTTTATGGAGTCCTTAAATCTCCTAAAATTTCCGTACCGCAGTAAATCAATAAGGATCATCCAGATTTTGCGAACATTATTCCCCTCCGTCAGAGTACGAGCGATTTATATTATGTTCCATTTATATGTACTCACAAAAGAATAGTAAACCAAGATGGAAAATACTTATCATCTGGGTATAATTCACTGGATCACCTTGCCGATGCTCGTGTTTGTGAATCTCTGCATTCCGTTGTAGTAGGTACTATACATATACATAGGTACGTGCTGATAGCATTTACGTATGAGTTGTATCTATATGTGCATGTAAAGGCGACGATTCCTTTAAGGCGGAGGGATTTAAAATGCAGTAGGCATGCATGTCGGGAACGTCGAGGCTATACAATTTGGGTGGCGGTGGCGGCGGTGGCGCGGTGGTGGCAGAGCCCGAGGGGTGCCGCGCGCTCCGCTGACCTACATCGCGCTAATCGTATCACGTGAAATGCTCGCGTGCCGCGGTCGTTCACCTGCGCGCCCTGCCAGCGCCGCCCACGAGCCGCCGCTGCACGCCGCTGCGCCCACCGTACTTCCCTGCTGCAACTTTACACCATTATTTTACTATAAAAGTGTGCCTACATATTTCCTGGAGCTTTTGGTATAAATTCTCAGCAAATAACTTGGTTTTTTAACAATCTCCGAGGACACCTGCTTTTTCACCGCAATAATCGCTTCCTACCTGGAAAGAATGAACCTAGCTGCTAAAACTAAAATATTTATAACATACTATACGAGCAGCACTGATATACCTCTCAACATTCCGTATACTAGACCATTACACCTCCACCCGCGTCCACCCAGTTGGTTCTTGCAAATTACTTTTTCATGTAAATTTCGATTTCGATCTAAGGGTTATTTCTCGCCATAAAAATCCATTAATTATTCGCATTGTAACAAAACAGTCAAGCAGAGAGATATACAAAAAAAATTATCACGTTTTATATGAAAAAATGGTTTTTACATAAGCGCCGGGACACTTGTAAGTACCTACCATTTAATACATAGACTACATAACACATGGACAACTCTTCCTTCATTACTTAGGTACATAATAATTCAATATGGCCGACCGAGACGGACTCGAAACAACGCGGCAAGTCAACACCGTGAACGTTGTGCGAAACGTGCTCACAAATTATGAGAAATTATTATAAATGCTTATAAAACGTGAACCTAAGGGCACGCCATTAATTATATTAACTGTGTATGTTTAGGATTGGGAAGAAGGCAGAAGTAGCATGTTTCGTTAAAATACAACGAAATCTTACATTTTATTATTCGTGTGCTTTTAACCACAACATTTACACAATTTTTATGTGAACAGAACAGGCGACAGTCAGAACTGATCACTAATATCATCTGCGGCCTATCCGAAACAGGACTGTAGTTCCCGGAACAGTAGGTATTAACAGTAACTATTCTTTACAGCTAGGTTAATAACTATTATTATTTGTTAATAACACTATCAGTGATAACTGGTAATGGGCTTGCATGAAATAATGGGACTGTTAGTATCAATATTCACCTCAATCAGGACTTATTATATATTACTACGAGTGCAGTTATTTCTTTATTACATTATAAGCTAACCTTTGGCCGCGTTAGTGATACAGCTTACTTACACTCCCGTTGCCCTTCCTGGCTAGTAAGATGACAGCGTCTAATATACCAGTGAATCGGCAACCACACCCTTCAGAGCGACACACGAACTGTTTTTACGACCATTGCTTAACGGTAGAAATACTGTCCCGAGAGAACTATCCACACGTTCTACCGTCTAAAACTCTAATGAATACAGGTACTACTCTAGATTACAAGGCAACCCGCACTTAGCTAGCGTGGCGGACTATGGCCATTAACTACGGCTGGGTTTTCTATAAATTTGAGAAAATGAAACCTTCCTGTCTCGTTGATCGAGCGGTTGCAAGCGCGACTGCCGATCCGGAGGTTCTGGGTTCAAATCCCAGGTCAGGTACAAACGGATTATTCTAATTTAGAATTTCTAGTAGTGACCCGGAGTCTGGATCTGTGCCCGGTGTTTGCCATTAGGCTCACCACCTATTCCATGGAACTTAAACGTAACTGGCGGAACGTGGGTGTGTACTACATCCCTCTGCCTACCCCTTCGGCGACTACAGGCGTGATGTTATCTTGTTATACATTACATTACCATAAAGTTTGCAGGTCCATACACTTTTCATTACAATAATTGTTGTAACATATATGTACACACACGTGATGTAGGTAAGTCGGGGTAGTAGCTAGTACGTTGTTATTTAATTCAGCAAATTGATCGGTCGATTACGATAAAGGTCAACGCGATGACAAATTATAAGTAGCCGCGGCGCTCCGCAAGGAATACTTTGCCATCCCATCTAATTTATTATGATAACAATAACGGTATATTAATATAGGTACACGCATGTATATGAAGAATTGTGTACCTACTGTATTTCATTAAAAAAATAATATCCGGCTTTGTATAAGAGTTACTATGAAAGGTACAGTCCATATACCTAAGTATCAATTAAGTAATTACTAAAAGGTGGTGGTAAATATGTACATTCCATAGATATTTTTTTTGACATAAAAAAAACATGTTTTTTGTTAGTTTCACTCAACGAATATTACGCTTAAACGGTTATGGCTCCAGTGTATCTGCCTACACTGATACTGGAGTGTGATATTAATGCTGCTAGTCGTCGGACGTCGGTATATGTATGTACGTGTAGCTTCGTCTATTCACCTAAAACAGTAATTGATAATGAATGCTTTACTTAACATAGCAACTGGTTGCTGAAAATTATATATGTAAGGTGTAATGCAATAAACAAACCTCAAGATGAGTTCGTTTTATATCTTCTATTGAAAAGAAAAGTAATCCATACATTAATACAATCAGACAACAAGCGAACGTCAAACATAAAAATACAAAATAGAGAAAAGAACAATAATTATTAAATAGACTTTCTGTATGAGCGTTCCAGATTTACATGAACTACAGACTTTTAAGAATAAAAAAGCTGTGAAGATTGCTCCAAATGTCTAAAAGGAGGGCATAACATACAAATGTGGTGAACAATAGGCAAGTATAAAGATCTCAAAGAAACGAAACACTTCACGAAAAAAAGCTGTTGAGATTTTTGGGCTCCCGAACCGCGCATCATCCTTCACTGCTTATTGCTCCGCTCATTCCATAATAAATCGAGCAACATTTCCCCCACGAAACATGTTTGTCTTCAAATAATACAATTTAAAAACATCCAATTCTTTATATTTCTGCACTGTCATCTAAACAAACTACTGTTACTCGCCCGCTTCGCTGATCATGAATAAAAAATTGGACCAGTGATTTTTTATAAATAAAATAAATTATACAACTTTGAAGTTCTTGTCTTATTTCTTTTATGGTTGTTTAGAAACATTTAACGTGTCAAAAATCTTCACTTCCGAACTTTAACCTCTATGTTCACGGAGAAATAAGACTCCGCTTTTAAAAGTTAATTAGGCTCAAAAGAAAACATAAAAGAAGAAATTAACTGGCACTATTGCGAGATACCAAACTTGTAATATTAACTGCATCAAAATCGATTCTGCTGAATAAGTAGTAATTAAAACCTAGTAATCAGACACAGCTATTGTCGCTTTCATATTTAGTAAGTATTATTATCTATTCATAGTAGTATATTATTATCTATTAATAGAAGGTCTTGTAATTACCTTATACATGATCGCGGCAACACTACCTCGCAAATTACTCACCGAGACAAGATGGCGGATGAGTGGAATATAACCAAACTACAACCTGAAAAAAGCCCGTCTAGTAAAATATGAAACACGCACATGTTAATCAAAACAGCGCTGGTACACGGCGCGAGCGGGCTGGTATTTCGCAACGTTTTATGGTGTTAGCGAAAGACGGCAACCTAATTATGGAAATATAATGATCTCCTCCACAGCATGGATCACTGAAGGCCGTTGTTACGAATACGTACTAGCAACTTCCCGAATAATTCAATTTACTCTTCAATACAACGTTTAATTTAATATACATGTCGATTTATCCTTTAAAGTGAATGATTTCCGTTATGTAAGTATTTTAGGCAGTTTTGGACAGACAAAGAGCACAGAGTGCCACATTTTGTTACTTTTACGTATCTAACGAACTTCTTTTACATTCATCATTCTTAACATAATCATTTTAATGAATCATTATTGTGTTGAAATCAACATGTATGTGCTACATTAAACTAATTGTGGTCTTATAATTTTAAGTCAAAGAACGTTATAAAAAATAATTATATCAAATCTAGAGTGTGCGTTCTACTCATTTTCGTTTCGTCTCATTTTCTAACATCCAAAGTGTCAATGTAGCCACAAGATAGCAAAATAGAGTAGCAAACGAACAGAAAGATTTCATGACTCCCTGCGTCCGCCCATGGACATCTACAACCGAGCTCTAATAGGACGACAGAAATAGGACTGTTGGTTTTAAATAACTTTTTAATGTTAGACGCTTAAAAAATTATTAGATTATTGGTATCAATAGATACTAGAACTGCGCGAAAGGGGCTGTTAATAAATATTCCGTGTAGTACCTACATATGTCTGCCGAAAGGTTTAGTCAGTATTTTATCAACTCAAATTAATTACAGATGAGCTGTTACTCCTGATAGCTAATTACCATACCTAACCGTATCCTTCAAACCTAAACACGAATTGTTTTAATAACAATTGCTTCACGGTAGAAATAGATGTAGCAGTGGTATTGCCGCTGGCGAATCGTTTACATCTTCTACCAGCTATGAATTTTTCGCCATTAATACGTAATAGTTAGCCTATCCTAAAACAATAGAGCAATTTCTTAACTTTTTATTTCAAGTGGCCTATCACGACAAAAACTTTGAGGAAAAAAAATTATATTGGTTGTGCTTGTGTTCGAATATTACCTACACGATTCGCAGTACAGTATATAACAAATATAATACGTATATATAATTATGTCAAAAAAGGTAAAAGTTATCGTGACAGCAATTGTCAATATGCTAGGAGCAAATGACTATTAAAATAACGTTTCACAATGTCATAACAGAAAGTGGCGAAAAATTTTAAAAAAGACTAAGGGCCGGCGGTTAGCGATGGTAGTAGACACTGGAGGCGCCCTCGCGTGCACTGTGTTACGCATTCTCGTCATATACTCGTGCATCGTGCTCGTTCACTCATTGTTATACTGGGGCCGGCGTTTGCTGCGCGCTCGGAGCCGCCGCCAAGTCGTCGCCTGGTAGTGCGTCGACGGCAGGTCAACGATGACCCGGTACTACACGTTACCTGGTGAACGTGTCACTCAACAAGTGTTGCTAGGATCTGCGTGGCTCGCATTTATCTACGCCATACTGCTAACACTGTTCGAACTAATAGAAGTCTTCAGACCGAAACCGAATGATTTTCGTGGTCGATGCCACATTTGCAACGTATGCCATGTCTGCCATAGATGTTACCGTTTGTAGAACTGGACAATTCAGTTGCACTCATAAAAAATTATAACATAGGTACATGTATAATATTTCAATACGGAATAATAAATGCTATACAGAACATCTTTTAACGGTGCTGTAAAGGACTAATATTGTAAGTAACTACACTGGTAATTTTTATTTATTACCATTTCATAAATATTTAATATGATGCATACTAATTGCATAAAGTCTGTAATTTTGCAAATATCTAATATTACCTACCTATATACATTACGTGTAACCTTATTCAAAAATGTGAATTATTTTAACGCTTAACGACTGTTTAATTCTTGTTTGGTTATATGTGGTATTTGGATATATTATTTGATTTTTTATGTGAGAGAAAACTGGACTATTACTTCTATTCAAGCAGTAATATTAGTTTTCAGGACAGTTGAATATAGAACAATCAATTTTAATGTGTGTAATTACAGTGCGCGGGGACGAACAAATACAAATATTAAAAGACATTTTTTTTTCTACAACTTTTATTTTGAATACCTCGTTAATCGAGAGGTTGCAAAGTGCGACTGCTGATCGAAAGGCCTGGAATGAAATCCCAGACCAGATACTAAAGGATTTTTCTAATGTAGTCTTTCTAGTAGAAATTTCTAGCAGTGACTCGAAATCTGGATCCGTGCCCGGTGTATGGCAATAGGCTCGCCGCTTATTCCATTGTGGGGCTTAAACGTAACAGATAAAACGATTGAATGTACTACACTCCTCTGCCTACCTCTTCGGGGATTAAAGGCATCAAGTTACGTTACGTTGATTTTTTAACTTACAAATTAAAATAATTTTAGTACCAACGTTAAAACGCACTGATTAATACTTGTTATAGTAGGTAATCTAATAATTTCTCGGTTTTTAACCTTTTATTGTTTAAAGGCCCAAGTAGTAAATCAAAATTGTTTTAATGTTATTATTTGTTATTGTTTGTAAAATATTTGTATTACAATAATAATAATCAAATAAATTACGAGTTATGACATTTATTATCATGCGCACTATTCTATGTGGTCTCAATCAAATAAATTAACACGGTCGAATTAAATATTTCACGACAATCACACATATATTTTGCTACGTTTTAATATGGACTAGCCTAAATTACTGTCATTTAGTTCATTTAAAAAGTACTTTTTGATAGGATTGTTAGTATACCCGTAAATCTAAAAGTATACGGCTTACGAAGATAATTATCAAATTACGAGTAAAGTCAGAAAATAAAGAAAGAAAGAAATCTTTTGATTTGTACTATGTCAAATTCAACAAATAGAACAACTGCAGAATGCACACATGACAAAATGGATCCTACTCAGCATTATGCTGGTAGTCCAAATACAACCAGCGCTAGTCTTACGTAGAGCCCAATTGAAGACGTCACTAGTAGGTATTTTGCCACTTGGAATTGGATGTAAATCGCATATTAAGCAGTAATACCAACAATAGTAATAGCAATAATAATAGTAATAGCAACAATTATTAACCATATTAACAATTAAACCAAAAGCGGCAACTGAAAATCTTTAAAAGTAGATAAATAAATTTAGTGATTCGTTTTAAAAAATTGCCTTAAATTACCGCATACAATTATAAGTAGTTATAAGAAGTGATATTTAATTTTAAAACGCATTTTTTTTTGTAAAGAGGTAAATTTGAACTCATTGCCGAACTCACAGGATGTTTTTCAAACTGGGCTAATGGCGGTCGATTATTAAACATATAATATTTTAATATCTGATCAATAAGAACCGACCCATTTGTCATTGAGCACTTATTAGCAATAGTTTTGTCTCTCTGCTCTTAAAGTTTATTTGTATTATTAGCAATTTAACTAATACCATTGAAAAGTACTTTATGGCAACAGGGCGAACCAATAAGCAAAATTGCAGTCAATTGTGTAATCATAGACATCATCCAAACAGAACAAAAACTAATTATTTAAAAATTATTTTGTACCAAAAGCGCTACGCGTTTTGCACGGCAACCTTTTCTTCGTATTCCTTACGTGATCTTAAGTTTTCATAACGCTTGGAAAATTTTGCCCTGTTATTAAAGTTTCAGTTAGAAAATGAAATGTTGATTCAATAAGTATGAATATTTTTCTAAAAATGTATGCTTGGCTTTACCTAAATCTAAACGAAATGGCTGGTATTGACAGCTTAAACGTCAAGTGCCATAACTTTGTTAAAAATCATTCCTTTTCTTGTTTTATTTTGATAGCACAACTACTATGTATATAACTATAACAATATTTTTCAAATTCGTATGCCAGTAGGTAACTTATTTTTTTATATAATAGCTAACGTACTATATTAAATAGGATATAAACAGTGTAAAATCAAGTTTACATAGTATAATTTATGCGTATAGTAAAGAAATGTAATGTTATAAGGAAAACCCAATTGGAGTTAAAGTCAACTTAAATAATTGTTCTGAAGACGTTAAATCTTTCAAGAGCTGTCAAGTATTTTGGGGTTTTGTTTTCGTAAATGATCACAAGATGGACAGAAATATTGAGATTCGAAAACTGACAGCGGGGACATTAGGTGTTGTTGCGGACATATTAGAGATAAACAATGATTGGAAAAAAGTTATGTCTATCATACCCAAGGATCCTAGCGGTGACGACTTCGAACCCAAATATAACATTGAACATATACGGTAAGTGTGACAAAAATGGTTTTACAATTAGTAAGAGTTTGAATATTCCGACAAGTGTACTACTAGATACTATCTTTAATTGCAGCCAGATAGAGGAATACGCTAAAGCCACGAATCAGAAATGCGCCGAGATCTTGTTTGACGAATGGGGTACCTCTGGTCGTATCCGGCCCACATTAGGCACACTGAGGGACATAGTGGTAGCAGCCGGCATATACCGGGCAGGCGATGAGATTGCCTACTTGTTGAAAGGTACATACTTACTTTACATTTTCATTTTATCAGCATATGATTGCTCTTGGATTTGATCACTCATACAATCTACAGACACTTATTGGATGTTTCCTATATTGAAATCCCTTCAGATAAAGGGCAGAATATAGTGATTAATGATTTAAAGCAAGTAATATTGCTTGCTAATTCTGTAAGCTGTAATTTTGTTAATTCACACATTAGAAGATATATGCTATCGAATCCACAGGAAAGTGTCATGTAGCTAAGACCTCTGATGATGTCTAACATAATTTTATACTAACAAAATACAATCATGTAGTATTTTCCTAAAGCCATACAGAGCTAAAAGAGGTTACTTTGTGTCTGAGAATATATTAACTTCAGCATTTGATGCCCATTTAAAAGACAATGAACTTTAATACTACTCTGTTGGTCAAGTGATTGCAACCACAATCTCTGAACGAAAGCTTCTATAAGCATTACCAGTTTAGTTTTTATACAACTTTTCTAACTTACTTTTTTTAGTAGTAGCCTAGAGTATGTATATTTCCTAGATACATATATGGCAATAGACTCGGCCCATAATCCACAGTGGGATGTAAAATTAAAAAGACGGATTATGGCAGTCTACTACACTCCTGTTCTTACCTCTGAGCAATATAAGCATAAACATAAAAAAACCTTAATATTGCACATACAAAAAAATAATTCCAATATCACTTTGAATACTGCTTCATTGGTCGAGTGGTAGCAAGCGTAGCGTGACTGCCGATCAGCAGGTCTTGGGTTTAAATCCTGGGTTGGGTGCTATTGGATTTTTCTAATTTAGAATTTCTTGTAGTGACTTGGAGTCTGGAATTGTGCCTGGTGTAGGCTCACCACCTATTCCATGGGACTTAAACGTAACTTGTGAAATGTGGGAGTGTACTACACTCCTCTGCCTACCCCTTCGGGGATTACAGCCGTGATGTTATGGTTTTTTTTTTTACTTTGAATCATTTTTTAAATGCTGCAACTTTTAAAATCAAAACATAACATAACATCGGGATAAATGGGATAGAACAGAGAAGTGTAGTACCCCCTCATATTTCACCAATTACATTTACATCCCATGGAATAGTTAAAGAGCCTATTGCCAACTTTTAATCAAGTATTATTAAAATAGCTTATCTATTCCTTTAGATGGCTGATCCAGGTTTCTTACTGATTCATACTTAATTTTAAAAACAATTCATTTCCATATACAAAACTTATTTTTATTACCATGTTCATCCATTATTTTGACATTTATGTTTGATTCAATTTGTGCACTTAAGTACATATTATTTGTCATCAAAAATAAATCACTTTCTCATCTTAAAGTTTAAAATGAATACATTTGCTGATTGGGATAGACTTACACATTTAAACTTATGATTTCAAGTAGAGCACCATATAAAACAGGAGTATAGTAAGATGATATATAATGATGACTATGCATGTATTACACACCCCAGTCACATAACTTGAAACTAATGTCAGTGTGTTTTAAAAGTGTAATCATTCTTATTTGTCATGGCTTACAGAATCACCTCCTGTCAGGCCAGATGGAGGGCCCGAACAAGGCATTACAACAAATGTGACAGAAATGCTAAATCAGAGTATGCAACAACAAATATGTACAGCTCAAGCTAAGGACTACACCAATAAAAATATATATCAAAATCAAAGCACAGAAGCAATTCAAAGTGTGCATTATGGCATTGAATCTGTGAATACTGCCGATTTGCCAGTTATCAATGCCCTACAAGTGCCCTACAACAAAAAATATCAAGTAGATTCATTCAGTGACTTTATAAAATTTTCAACAGAGCTGTCTCAAACATATACACTTAACTCGTCAGAGCAGAAAGTCAATAACAGCTACTCTGTGGAATGTAACAATCAAGAAATGCCACCTAAAAATACAGTGGCTGCAAATTCCTTCAGTGAAGACTATAAACCTTCCTCAAACATAGATTTAGACAGCTTCATCTCCCAAGATGCCAACTTGATTCACTTTAAATATAGTGATCTTGAGATTATAACAAATCATTTTCCCGACACAACTCCCAATATGTCAAATCCAGAAAGTGGGGGTAAAATTGGCAGTGGTGGATTTGGTGATGTCTTTCTGGGAAACCATTCCACACTTGGTAAACTCGCTATCAAAAGAGCCAGTCAGTACCAGTTAAGACATTATAAACCAGAGGTTGTCTCCAAGATATTTAATAGTGAGGTTAAATGCTTATCTAAATTTAGACACAAGAATATTGTACCGATTTTAGGATACTCTGTTGATGGCCCAGCCCCATGTATAATTTGTGAGTACATCACTGGCGGCTCATTACTAAGAAAAATAGGAGAAAAAGTATTAGATGAGAAACAACGGATTAATATAATGCTTGGTGCTGCAGAGGGTTTGAAATACTTGCATACTAGCCACAAACAAAATCAAAGTAAGCCTAATGAAGTTATTGGCTTACTGGTGGACTCGGATTCACACAATGCCGCAAACAATTTCATGCATGGTGATGTTAAGAGCGCTAATATTTTGTTGACTAATGATTATGTGCCAAAGGTATGTAAAATAAAATTGCATTCTGTATTGTCTTTCATTGAGACATATATCTAGTATGTGATGGTACCATCCATTGCATTTTGTCCACCACCCAACCTCCTCACACAAGGAGCAGATGGGCACAAAAATTTATTTCTGTCTGATACACAGTATAGTTATTTATAGTTTCATGTACAAGGATTTCTACAAAGTAGCAATGAATTATACTAACTACATTAGTCAATCTCATTACATTTATAATATTAATATTTTTAAGACTTAATGATTGTAAATTTATTTGTTGTAGCTGTGTGATTTTGGTTTGGCCAAGCAATATGAAGCAACCTGTGAAGTGACATCTCCGATGGGAACATCAGCTTATATGGCTCCAGAGGGATTGTCTGGTACAATCACACAAAAGCTTGATATCTACAGTTATGGTATTGTACTGTTAGAACTTCTGACAGGCTTAAAACCAATTGTAGATAATAATGGTGATAAGATAAATATCAAGATTTATGTGCTAGAGAATTGCAAGAATAACAACATAAGTCAATTAATGGATCCGTCAGCAATGTGGACCAGAGCCCGTGATATATATAAATTAGCACAAATGTGCTTAGAACATGACAGAAACAAAAGACCTACAATGACTGCTGTATGTGATATTCTGCAACATATTCAAAATATGTGATAAATATTTTTTTTGGATTAAATCCTCATGTGTATAGGTACTTTTATTATAGAAGAATTTGTGATATTATTTGAGTAAAAAGAAATTAAATTCATATACACTACAAAATTTAGTTTGTATTTACCTGTAATAATATACATTATTAATGTAAATAACGAAAACATACTATGTTTATATTTTATTAACTATATCCATTATTTATTTAGATGAATTAGGTCTCATCTCTAAGAATCGAGATAATTAGTACCGTGCTCTTAGCCTACTCGAGACCTCATCTGACAATATAATAATATTTCTATTACACAAACTTCATGTTACAACCTGGACCTCTTCAAATTTAATGTGAATAGGCACTTTCTAGGCAAGTTTGCTACATCATAGGCCACATCGTTGCTTTCCATCTGGCAAGACAGACCAAAAGCTAGCCTATCGAGAATTTAAAAAAAAAGAAGTGTTGGCAATTAGATGATAAAAAGATTTTAGTGCAGATATTTTAAGCTGTGTGTAATGTTTGAGTTCATCTTATTTTAACATCCTCAAACATATATGCTATCATTTAAAGACAAAAATAATTTACATTTCAAGTAGGCAATTGCTGTTAAACTTTTGCCATATCACATATTATCACCAAACACTATTGCCCCTTTTCTGTTTTCTACTTGTATTGAGTAAAAGTCCAAGAAGTTGTATGTTTTTTTTGTCGCGTAATTTGAAACTGGAGGAAGAAAAATGCGTTTCCTTTTCAAACAGACCTCCTTTGTACTATTATATGCTCAATTTATCTAGGATTGGCTGTTATCATTTTAAATAGAGTAAGGAAGACATACGGCTGCCTCTAAGCGGCAACGTCGGACGGTTAGAAACAGAGATACAATCGCGATCCCCTATCTCTATCTCACTACTGACGCATGCGCAACAAAAGAACTCCCTGTTTTTCAATCAACTCACGCTAACGCTACCTGTGCGTGCGCCACTGGTGGAGCGGCGGAAGTGTGCGAAAGCGTTCCCGTGGCTCCGCCGCGTAGTGGCGCGTTGGAACACCGTCAGGTTTTTAGTCAGTTAGAGCCCGACATAAGCTATCGTCGGCCCCGTGGCGATAGGTACTCGTTGGCTCCCCACTCTATATATAATGTCTCTATGGATACTACACAAACAATATTAAACAATAACAGTGAAATATCGATATGTAATTTCGAAGCGCGAATGATATCGTTTTCTCTTTAGAAAACGATATCATTCGCGCCCATTAAGGCTATGATGACGTCCTAGGCGTAAAGAAAGTATAACATGGGGATTCCCCGATTATTAGTTGTAAACTCGTCTTTAAACTTATAATGTAATCAAGTGATATAAAAATATAAAAGGAACAAAATTAAAGTTTTACGAGCAAGTTACAAAATATAAATTAGAAATTGGCCATTATACTCTTGAGATTAAAAAGTATCATAAAGAATAGTCGATATCAGAAAAATGTAACAAAAAAATTAAAAATGATTAAGGCTGTTGTTTTATTAAGAATTTATGTTATTTTATACCTAATAATTATACCGCAAATTTGTTCAAATTACCTATATATTTTATTCGAAATCCGTAGTTATATTAAATATTTCTTTGAATATGATTCTGCATAAATTGTTATTCTGGTAGTAAATTACTTATATTATATATTTTAGAATAAAATATACAAGAATTTACACACTATTAAAATTAATTGAAATATTAATAATTCTTTTCATTATCAAAAATCAACCAATGAAAAAAACCAGTGACACACCTTTCTTTAACGCATAATTTTCCATTGGCCGTGTCTTTACTAGGTATTAAAATATACATAATTATATTTTTCTTTTTGTAGGAAACAAATATCACGATTGCTTTCGATGTATGCATAGATAGAAACAATACCAAATAAATGAAGCATGACATTATTGATAGAATTGACAATAACGGATTTGACAACCGCTGGTTCTGATTTGTTAGCGATAATTTATTGTAACGTTTTTCACAACTGGTGTAATCAACGTATTGACTCGAAAATACGTTTTAAACTAAATATAGCTACGTAAAAAGAACATTTGCGAGTTAGGTATTTCAAATTTTGTAAGTTTTACTCTATGCAAAAAACGCTTTATAGTGATAGTATGTACTTGTTTATATTTTATTAGTAAGTGATACTACCTTGGTTACAGACCATGAATAAAACACCAGTAACAGTGCTGCAGGAAATGATGACGAAGCTTGGGGAGGTGCCATCATATGAGTGCATAGACCAGGTACCTATACCCTTTGTTTACATTTGCAGTACGACAATATGCTATCTACCTAGTTACCTAAATGTGCTAGGATCCTATATGAAAAATAAAATAAAATATTATCATTTGCAATCCCTGTATTGTTCCACGGCTGGATACGGAACTTCTCTAACAGTAAGTTAGGTTAAGGCTACAGTCTGCCAGGCAAGCCAGTAGTGGATATAGACAGATGATGGACGTAGATGAAGATAACAATGTTACACAAGTGATTGTTATTTTAATATACACAAGCTTTATAAAGAGGTGCATGCCTAGATTTGCACCTAAAATCCACAAAGTGAGAGATTGAACCCCACTGGGTTGACACTGCTCAATAATATAAAATGTACTATATACATTTCAAACTAACAGCCTTGTTGGTCAAATAGTAGCAAGAGTGAATGATGAGCAACAGATCACAGTTTTAAATCCCGGGTTGAGCAAAGTATGAAATTGCTAGTACTAGCTTGGAGTCTAAATTTGTGTTTGGTAATACAATAAATAAGCTCAACTCCTAATCTATGGGACATATATTTATTAATACAGTAAGTAATAAACTCGATGTTATGTTAAATCTAATTAATCATAGTTTTGATATATATTACTTATAGTATATGAAATATATATCAAAACTCTGGTCTGCTCTGGTTGTCTCATGACAACGGCAAAACTATATTGCAATGATCTCAGGAAATCGCATGTAACGTAGTCTATTGTTTACTATATTTGGTGCTCGTGGTGTGATGCGTGGTCAGCATTTTCCATGTGAGGCGCGCGTTCAAATTTCTGTAGGTAGCGCGCCGCTACACGCTTATTTATTTCATATAGTATGTCTGTTATTTTTAATAATAATGTTGCAAGAAACATGTTCATGGTGTAAACTGCAGCGACAGCACTGTTATAATGAAAAACCAACAAAAAAATGTTAGTTGAAATGGAAACATTGCTTTAACTAAGTACATATTAAATAAAATAGAGACTCAATTAACCAGACTACCTATTGTTGTCAGGCATTCGGATAATCGAAAATCTGCACAATTGAATGTATCATAAAAAGCAGTTTTTGTACTTATTATAGCATTTTACTATTAAATGTTTCATGAGTATTTCATGATCATCATTATCAGCCTACTCCCGTCCACTGCTGGACATAGGGCTCTCCAATGGCATGCCACTGAGCTCGATCTTCAGGTCTTCGCATCCAACCACTGCCAGCCACTTTGCCTATATCGTTACTCCACCTAGCTGGAAGGCGTCCTATGCTACGTTTGCCAAGTCGCTACTCCAGAACACGTCTGCTCCAGCAGCTATCGGTTCTGCGACAGATGTGACCAGCCCACTGCCACTACAGCTTGCTAATCCTTTGGGCTATGTCAATCACTTTGGTTATACACATGATTATTTTCGCCGCTGCGACCTCGCCGCAATAGGTGGTACCTCATATTGGAGGGTCTCGTTCAAGTCCAAAACTGGTCATTCCGAAAAATGTATGTGATTTAAATATATAATCATATTATAGCATTATGTATACATAATATGAGGTAATTATTAAAAACAACAAAAATGAATCATACATATTTTTTAAAATTTTTTTTTTTAATATTTAGAGATGATATATTTTCTTAAATAACTAAAATAATACAACAGTAATTAACGTAATTTGATAGTGGTTGGTAGTCTGGATAATCTTGAATCCGGATAACCGAGGGACTGATAATCAAGTTTCACTGTACCATTAAAAAATTACAGTTTTGTCTAGAATTATTACCAATTAGTATTTTGTTTTGATCTTTTGTTTGGTAAACAAATTCCTACATATTAGCATATTTAAATGACAAATATAATGTGATTCATAATATAAAATACAAATATCTTTCAATGTAGTCAGCATTATTTAGTAACTACATAACATCAGTAACATCATAACATCATTTAACATCAGTAACTGGACTAAAGTACACTTTTGATGATCTGATTGATGTTCACTTTCACTTTTAAAATCAAAAACAACTTTTTTTTTGTCTCTATACATTTATAAATCTGTAGCCTGTTCGAAATTTCCTGTCATTATTGATAGGTATTAATTATTATCCATGTTAATACTGTTATTATTATTATTATTGTAATATTAATGTTATTTTATTAAACAAGGAATATAAATGTGATATATATAAATAAGGTCTCTGGTAATGCCAGAGGAGTATGAAGTAATTAAAGAAATAAAAAAAACCTTTTGTCATTCCACCCTTGGAATACCGATGTTCTCTCATAATGAGAGGGTTGAGGCCATCGTCTGCCATGCTGGCGGCATGCTGGCATGGATTGGCAGACTTTACACACGTTATACATTTTTTTAAATAATTTCTAATGAATGCATTTTTACTTACAATGTTATCAAGTGATATTCAATCTTATAACAAACATGTTTTTAAAGTGGTGCTAACATTGGATTTGATCCCAGGACTCTACAATGAGAGGCTGAATTCTAAGTCACTAGGCAATCACTGCTTTTTAACGTTAAAAAATCTGTAATATTGGTTTTTAATTATGGATCATACATGTACATCGATATTAGGGAAGTATTTTGGTGTTGCACAATTTAGTGTGAATTTTCATCAAATTGATACTATATGTGATTACAGACCACATTTGTACACGTGATAAACAGTCACGTGTAAAGGTCACATGTAGTACACATCCACGATTAACCAATTATGTTACACATCTCACCATAGAATAAGTAGAAGCTGAGGACAAACTAATAAATGAGGATAAATTAGTTAGACTGAGGATAGGTTAGCAAATGATTCTTTATTTTCTGTTATCGGCGAATAGACGGGGCCGCAGCATCAGCTGTTATTCCAATACCGGTGTAACGCGCGTGGTCTGAGCGTGATGGCGACGGCGCGCTCGAAGAAGGAGGCCAAGCAGGAAGTAGCGAAGCGCATGCTGGCGGCGCTAAAGGCGCACGGCGACCCGCAGACCTTGCGCGCGCTCTCCCCCAGCGCGCCGCAACTGGTACGCAACCGCGGACTCTCGCTACTAGTGTTTATCCTTATATGGATGTAGATTTCTATATACTTAATGTGTAGAAATAACAGCCACATTTAAAAAGTATGCGTAAATATGTAGCAAAGTTACCATGAAATTTGCATCTCTCTAGAATGTTACTGAAACGTACTCGCAATTAAACAAATTAAATCATGCAGGTCCTTTCACAATTAATGGCTTTACGGTAACCGTACAATAATATTTTATGTTGACCGTTGGGAATTAAACATTAAAAAGAGAATGGAAGAGAATTAGAAAGAGATTGGAGTTCTCATAGATATCTATTTTATGGCGGTATAAATACATATTACAGCCTTCATGTTCGAGCGCTAACGAGACGGGGGACGATGGAAACGGAAGTAACGCAATGAAGGACACGCGCAGCTACGTGGCCCTGCTAAAGGAGCTGTGTGAGGAATTTAAGCTGGGCAGCGTCGAATACGAGCTCGTGGGCGACACTGGCCCCCCACACATGCGCCGCTTCACTATTCGCGCCTCGCTCGGCCGCCACCAACGCAGCGCCACTAGTACTACTAAGAAGATAGCGCGCCGGCAAGCCGCTGAGCAGCTCTACAATTACCTGCGTGAGAATCTAGCCACCGCCACCAAAGACTTTGTAGAGGTACGTGCCCACGCCACTCGTTCCGCACCTTCATCCTCCGCCCTACAGTATCCCATTTGGAAATGCACGTAAACATATCTGTCCTCCTATTGTACTCCAAAATCTTTTTATCTTTCGACCCTTTGACCTTTTGATGTCTAGATGCAAGACCACAGAAACTGATCATCAACGATGTCAACATTGCTGATTGTAATTGTATAATATTAACAAATGTACATGCTATAAAACAGTTTAAACAGATCGAGACGCCATAGTGCGTTGCAGAGGACAATTGCCTGCAATGATTCTACATGTTCCTCATTTGCACGGGTGGCACGACACTCGGACTTGCATATCTAAGAATATTAAAAGTTATATCTATAAATTTATTACGTACCTTTCAAATTATTTAGAAACCATTTTTCAGTTCAAGATTTACCTAATTGAAATAATATTCTTAATTTGTTAATGGAACTAAGGGAACTGATAGACATAGATAAACAATAATAACGGTAGAATCAGTAAGCATAAATTATGCTGCATAATACAGCTGACTGAATCGAGACTAAAATGAATGAGATCTAAAATACTCGTCTGTGCAACAATTGCTATTTAGCAAGAGGGAAATGGCGCTAACAACAGCTGGTGGATCCGTATATTGAACTGAATATCATTGATGTATTAAAGTATCAATTTCACCCAAGTGATCCATGGTATTTGTAACTTTAATTAGAAACACGGACCAGATCAGGATGTAATGTCAGAGGAAACCAAAGAAAAAGAACCTTCTTTGGAGAGTCCTTGTAAACGAAAAGCAACGATGGAAGAACAACATGAAAATAAACGTTTGTGTGACATGGACACCATGTTGCAAATGATGGCTGAAAAGAATGTAAGTACACGTGACGACATGTAGAAACAATTGATGTTCCAGAAAAGTTGGAGCTACGTAAAAGTTATATGATTAAAAAAAATGAACAATCCTTATAGTCTAAGATCCGGCTGCAAATTTGTGTAGTTATCGAGTACATGCTAAAATCCACATTTTTACTCATATTTATGATTAGGAGAATAAAAATCTACCAGGGGGCCAATCAAAATGTGGCCGATAGTATTTTTAATTAAATTATTTTTAATTGATTTCGCGGGAAAAATTCAATTAATAAAGTTTTGAAATAAAATATCGTTCACCTCACGGCAATAGGTATAAAGACTGAAAAATCGTAGTTGCCGTTGCGCACTTGGCCGCACCTCTTCGCAGCCAGGTATAAACAGGTATGATTTCCATATATTTATGCATCCAAAACGCATGTTCATCTTTTATAGATCAAAATAAAGCTAATTTTTTTCTCATTATTATGATATACAGTAACCTAATTAAATCTGGCCACAAGTTAGGGTTACTGGCTGTTGAAGATGGTAAATATTGAAGATTGGGTGAGAGTAAGCTAGCGCGTAACATCACCAGTCTAACAAGGATAGCGATTGCCAGCTGTACGACGTTTGAAAGCTACTGCGCATGCGCCAGATGCTAGTGTTCTCAATCACCAGTTCAAACAATAGCAAGAACGACTAAAGAAATAAATACTCCAAAAGAATTGTCATCCTTTCAAACCGAAATAAATTAAAATTATACTTATCATAAAAACAATAAATACATAAATATTCATAACTAAAAATTATATTCGTTTCAATATCAGACAAAAATAATTCAAATTCGGGAAGAAAAATATTTGTGGACTTGCTTTTTAAATCCACATCAGCACCGGCATCGGCGGAGCATTCCAGAGTAGTACCGCCTGAATAGAGAAAGAATATCGAAGGAAAACACTATTGTGCAGTGGGATATTAAGCTTAAGATTACAAGTGGAACGTAGACCTCTGTCGTGGTTTAAACAGAGGTATTGAAAATTTTCCTTTAGATATGGAGGTGAAGTTGGATCGTATAAAATAGAATACAGACCCAAAAGAATTCTAGAGTTCCGCCTGTGTCGAATAGTAAGTCACTTAGGCTGGCTACGATAACCAGGAACGTGATAGTATTTACATAAGTTGAAGATAAATCTAATGTATTTGTTAAGAAGACGCTCTAGCTTATCAAGAAGTTCTTCAGTTAGGTCTGAATATGACACATCAGCATAATCGATGGTAGGTATGACAAGGCTGTGTATAAGCATTACCTTAGTCTTAAAAGGCAAAAAAAAATTGAGATGGAAAAGAGGTCTTATAGTAAAATTTACCTTACGACCAATTTCACTAATCTGTGGACGCTAAGTCATACTGTTGTCGATTTGTAAGCCGAGGTTTTTTACAGTGTCACTGAGTGCGATATTAGTGTTGTCGTAAATAATTGCAGGTAAA
>DWME01000330.1:0-36231 GCA_018244795.1 Parelbella ahira ahira | reverse complement strand
GTATACATATATCGTAGGTACGTTAATAACATTGCAGGATAGCTTTTAGTCTGCATCCGGCTTTGTGTATTAATGAATTTATTTTTATTTCTCGTGTCGAGAGCTACATTGGGACGTTCTTATTATTAAAAGCACTTTGATTACTCACTCTTATTAGAAACATACCTATTAATGTGTAGGTATGTGGACAAATAAGCCAATGTCTTGTTCCAAATTTGTCACAGAATAACTATAGCTGAATATATGATGAGATGTAGGTAGATATGAAGAGATGATGATAAATATTGAAAAAACACGTCTGGTTTGTGAGGATAGAGGTATGTGGCACTCGGTGCTCTCTGTCTACCCTGTTGTCTAACTTGGGGTGACGATATAATAAAGCATCTCTTGAAAAATTTTTGCAACGTAAAATCATGGATATGGAAAATCATATGTAGGTACATAGTTAATTAGTATTTATATACTTTTTATTACATTCCAAATTGTTCCTTCTTTTGCAGCCGTTGCCAATGACGCAGAATAAATATGCTAGACCTTTAGCGCGCGTGACGGCTTCAGAAAAACGAGCTATACAGATAGATAATAAAATTTAGTGTAACCCACTCATTTACATGAAAATCTCTTTCAGGTGGCGCACACTAAACGTTTTTCCAACATGTCACTTACATTAAATCATAGAGCCGCTAAAATCACCTGTGTCAACGAGTCTCGCCTTTTAAACGTTACTCCGGAATGTGAAAAATATATTTCCTGACGTTCAGGGGTTAGAGTGTCACACCAATTAGTTGGTGAAAGAAACTTGGAGGACTGTCGGACACGTGGTGACAGCATTTTTGATTAAAAAACGTTTGAGTTTATTAAAAAAAACTACTAACTCTACCACTGAGTGACGCCGCGCGACGCCTCCACGAAGATATGTTTATGAATTTTAATATTTGTTACGTGAACGCTGAAAGAAAAAGGAAAAACGTTCATTTTAATTACACCGCGGCTTTATACCTACACGTTAGTAGTGTCAACGTTTTATTAACTAATCCAATTAAATATGTATGTATTCGTTAGAAAGCATTTGTAGGAAACATTAAGGTGCCTGCACACCAATGATAGCCTAACAGCGGTTGCGGATAAACGTAATGAAACTTAGCGAATTGGACAATTTCATGTAATTACAATGTAATTTTATGATCGTCTATATACTTTTTTCATAAGTCGTAGGTAGGTACTTATGTATTTACGTGACGTGCGGTTCCATGGTTCGTTTAAAACATATTCGCCTAAGCTTTCCGAAGTCCTGAAAATACGTTAAACATTCGATTACGGTTTTTGTGGTCGACTAATCGCTAGAAGAATCTTGTGAAGTTACTTCTAGCGCTTAAATTCAAAAATATATTTCCCTTGCACTAAATGATCGTTTCCAACGATGAGATATGATTCGATACACGCGAAAAGAATCTTCAAGCGATTACCGCGTACGTAAAAATGTTTACGAAATATCAGATTTATCAAATTCCGTAGTGGCTTGCTTGTTTTATCTTGAGATGTTGCACGCGTCACTAATTTTTCTCGTACATTTTCCAACGCAAAACAACTAGCATTATCATACGTGGCTGCCAAAGTGTTCTATGTACGAGCCAATATTACTGCTTTGTTTCCCTTTTGGTCTACGCCGTGATCTCACGTTGCACGTAAAATCACGCCTACACTCGGACGTTACCAATCCACTTCGCATCCGGATCACGATACACTCGTGGCACTAAACCTATTGTTTTCCCAATGATAACGGCCGAATCAAATTATTGGCTGCATTATTCTAGTTCGGCCTGCAAGCGAACGTCGACCTTATACCATCCATTTTCGTAACATTACGTATCAAATTCGCAGAAATAGCTTTCACTAGGGCAGTGCGGACCGAGTGGTAGGGATAACAATTGTCTATTGTGCGATGCCTATCTCTTTTGCGCATCGGCCGCCGGCGTCTTTGTTAGACGGAGACACCAGCATCGTGCTATTGCGCTCTAGCACAATGATCGGTGGAAATGGGTACGCCTTTGTGGTCGAGATTTCCTTCCATTCGTCCGCGTTTTGCTATTTTCTTTCTTGTAATCGTCGGATATCATTCTGCGCATGTCTCCCGGGTGGTTATCCGACTAGATTAATGCTAAATACACGCGATACCGTGATTCAGAAGACGAATCGGCATCTTAGATTTGTTTTTATGAGCATATATTTTAACACAGTGTTGTTTTTTTATATTCGTATATTTCGAGTATTTCCAGGATTAATTTTCGCTCAGCTTTTGTCCTCGGACTGTTATTATTTACAAATTTAGTAATTTTTAAAACGAGTCCACATTATAACATCTACGAATTCGTAGATTGTAGTACTGTGTGAAATTTTATCGACACCTAAATTATCTATGAGGATAAATCACTCAGAAAGTATGTACAAACATTTTAGTTCACGGATATTTTGTTGCGCAAATAATAAATTACTTTTATTTTGACACAAATATCTAAACGTTTTCAAGGCGTATTTTTAAGGTTTATTATGTTTTAATTGCAGCAATAAATAAAACATGTTCGGCTATGAACAGAGTTTCCGTTGTGTTTACGCACGTGAATAATTTGTGTAATATGCGTAATTAATTACATCGCACGTGATTATACTTGTTTGATACAAGATAAAATTCGTTAACGTATAACGGTGTGTTCCCTCGTTGTCGTGTTTCGAACAAATTTATTTTTACGGTCGTTACATCACTATTGTGTACGGACCTACCTACTTATGTTTAGCAACTCGTAGGAGGCACATTAAAATTCTAGTTAAGATAATCTTAGAGTCGTGCTTTTAATTTATTCAGAACACGTGAGTTGTTGGTTTAAATACGCAAATATTGAGTGTAGGCATGATGTATGGCCGTTCAATCAGCGCACCGAATGGCTCGCGTCTAATAGTGCTGTCAGTCGTGTTATCGATATTCACGATTAATATAAGTATTATTATGTGAATCAATTAGTTGCGTCTTATGAGTTTCGGAAACACCTGGGCGTTTACGAAAGACTGTGGTCAATTGGAAATCTAATCAATTTTCTGGCGGTCAGCATGTGTTTCGTTATATGCATTGACATGTAAATGGTGTTGGAAGTGTTGTGTGTTTCGAGAGACTATCGTGAACATGCTCATGTACCTACATCTAAAGATCATATTTGATTACCTATTAATTTCTTAGCTTTGTCTCATAAAAGTTAATAGGTACTGTCCTTACCAATGTGTGGAGCGATTATGTTGAGGTTAAAAACATGCAGTTAGCGTACTAGACAATTGTCTATTAGTGAACGTCGTTAACTCTGGTAACATAGAGATTTGATATAGGTGCCTTTAATAAATAATAATTAGCATAATATTGGAGAGAAGTAAACATAAAAGAGTTACAAAACAGATGTACAATTCGAAAGTTGATGCATGCAAGTACTAAGGAAGACCACCACTCGCCGGATATAAGGATATCTACTGGCTGATGAGATAGTTGGCTGTCCCAGAAACCTGCGTGTCCGTGTATGAAGTTAATAATCGTTGTAGAAGAAGCTCGTTGGTTCGGGCCTTTTTTTCCCACCGCTTTAAGGCCCCGGCATGGTGATATAACAACAGCGATATGGGAAATATTTTCGAGTAAGCAATTAACAGGACTTGCAAAATTAATTGATATTCTAAGATTGTTACTTTTAGATGTGGGTAATATGTTTATTGAATTATGTTAAATACGAACTAGCCGGTGGGACAAATTTATCGCTCGGTGTTGTGCAGATTTATATCATTACCCACAATATTGGAATTAACTTGTTCATTCGGAACAGTTTAATTGAACGTGGGTTACACTAGCACAGTAGTGGTTACAGTTTTGGTCACAGTTACATTTGTATGTTGATAAGCATCAAATTAGCGTGCTCGTTATCTGATATAGCGTTTACTAAATCGGTAGACATTTGTGTCTGATTCTGATTTCGCTGAACTTTTGGTTGTTACAAGACAGAATAGTCGCTGTAACCAATGACTAATTTGAGCACGTGTCTCGTTATGTAAATCTACATGTTGCAAATTTGGTCATAAGCATATTACTTGGGATAAATGTACATAGATCAGCATTATCTCTACATCTAGATATCCGGGAAGAGGGTCCTACTACCAGGCTGTTATTATTATTCTTCTTGTTTTATGGTAACAAAAATATAGCAGTGAAGGTATAGAAGTTGTTTCCTATCATATTCCAATTCTTTAATATCTACCACCATAATGTATTGGTAATTATGATAACCATATCTGATAGTGTAATTTAAGAAAATATATGGGAAACGGTCACATATATTCTAATGTTAGACAACACTAGATTATAATAGAATGAGACCACCAAAATTACAATAACCTTTTAGATACCTACATTTTGTTTTTTACAATGGAACCAAACGTTTTACTAAATTGCACTGCCGATTTTATCACAGCACTATTTCAATTTACTTAGAATGTCAAATCTGACCTCAATAGACGAACTGACTTGTATAAAAATATTAAAAACAAATCCATCTGGATTTGGATACCTACATATATCTTTACCGCATTGCCTATGAGCTCAGAAAACACCAATGTCAATGTCGGCTGAGCGACCGTAGATAGCGTTTATTTTCTAATGGTTTTAGTTCAAGCGAAATAATCTTCTTGTGCTCCGCGCCTCACGATTTCACCTTTGTCGCTGGCTGGTAGCTGACTTGTGGTAATGGCTGCATTAATTTGTTGTCCGCTATTAGGGTCTCTGATAACGTCGCATGCGTGCATTTTATGAGCGTATCGACCATATACACCAATGTACCTCTGTTTATGTTCTATGTTTGGAACCTTTTTGACTAATTCACGGATGTAAGAAGTTATTTATTTCTCCTCCTTTGTTTTGCATCGTTGTAACAAAACACTAGATTGTGATCTCCTTCCTGAACGTGCACTCATGAGGGTCTTATGAAATAATATCGTTTCTTGGCATTGGATAACTTTAGTTTCTTAGTCCATGGGATCATATGATATTAGCTTTGCGGGCACTATTCTTTATCTTTGAAAGTTATGTATCAGCTGTTGTCATGTAAATAATAAAATAATAATAATAATTGACCTATCTGTCATTTCACTGTTGGAATATGGGTCTCCTCTGATATTGAGAGGGTTAAGGCCATAATCTTGTATGGCTTTAGCCCTAGCATAGTTGTCATGTAGTCTTTAATATATTTGTAACAGAAATACTATAGGAGGTAAATGATTTTTACAATATAATAACCAAAAACTTTTCCTATTAAATAAGACGAACAACATTACACTGCAGTTCTTGAGATAAATATTGACCTAACTGCGATAGTGACCGCACTGGCATAAAAACTTATTTTAGTATTACTGCACAGCTGAAAGAAGCCTTTGAGAAAATCATATTTTCTGTCCCTTTGTGGAGGTCCGCGGGGTGGGGGCAGGGGTGTTTCATAATTAAATAGTGCACGCTTAGTTACACGAAGAAGTCGGGAAAAGTTTTGTAAGGAAAATGTGATTCGCTGCGTTAAGTAGCAGGCGAGTGCCATTACTAATTTAGCAGTTTGTCTCATTATTCTTATTGCCGAGAACTTAATTAACTCTCATATTATAATGCTTTATTGACACAGTAGGTAACTTATTCTTATAGGTAAGTTCCTTTACTTTTCATTTTGATGAATTCTGATATCTCATAAACAATTATGAGCTTAATAGGTACAAGCGTTACAAAAGATTCTTTTATTATTTGTTTCCATAATAATAATAACTAAAACATAACCAATAACTCAGACACAATATTGATGAAGGCGCTCACAATCCAAAAAGCTTTTCACGTCAAGGGGCTACAACGAATCCGACTGAAAAGCGAATTAACCTTTCCACAAAACGAAACTCATTTACCGATACAAAACCGGCAACCAATGAAGCTGGTTAAATCAGAAAATGGGTGCCGGATGAAAAGAATTCTGAAACCGCAACGAAATTACTGAAACCGGGTTGTTTGCCTTTTATTCATTGGCGCATAAATGCTTTCTTGGGCTTTCATGAGCTATGTGAGTAGTAAAGGTCTGTACGAATATAATGCGCTGGGTGAAGGAGGAGAGGCTAGAAAGCATTCGACTTAAGTCTATTGACATTCTCAGGGTTTGTTATCCACATTTTTACTGGTTCTAGATATGAAATTGCGGGAGATCTACATACATCAAGTATTCAAGCGTATTTTCCAAGGAAGGATATTGAACCAAAATCCATAACTAGGTAATGTAGGTAACCATTTCGTAGCTTTTAGTAAGATGAAAAATCTGTGCCAATATACCCAAACTTATTAAGATTTGCTTATTGTTTAATAGTGAACAATTCCCTCTATGTATGCACTACATAATGTCGTATTTCGAATGCTTTTAAAGTAATGATACACACTTTCCACCCAAATTAAGTAGGTATATGTAGAATATATTATGTTGAAAGTTTATAAGCTAATCATGGATAATCAGCGGTGTAAAGAAATCTGCAGTAATTAAATAAAGAAAATTACTGACATCATTGAATAAAATTCAAAACCTTGGCGGTCTTTTCTTCCCGAAGAACAGCTTACAAGAAGAAAGGTATCCTGAAAACGGCACGAAATCACTGAAACCGGGTTGTTTGTCAGTTTCATTCAGGCAGCGCACAAATGCTTCCTTGGGCGGCTTTCACGGTTTTCTATGGGGGTAATAAAGGTTCACACGGACACAATGTGCCGGGAAGGCGGAATGTGGGCCGCTCCCGAGGCGATAGGGTAGTACTAGTATCTTAAGAGTAGGTATATCGACTATCTTAGAATTTTATCGAACGTGTACATTTTTCTGACAACAATCTTAGCCGTTAGTTAACATCTTCAATAAACTAAACAATATTTTTTTTGTCATTACGTAAGACCTGCTTTATCCACAAGACCCTGAAAATTTAATCTAAAATACAATAAAATATTATCAATTAATGTACTTAGTACCTAATTAATAAACAAAAAAAACAATTTCAATTATATATTCGATTATAGGTAGGTGTATAAAAGTTTTATTAGATAGGTACGCTTATTTCAACATAAATAATAATCAGCCTGTCTAACAACTAGTGTTGAACATAAGTCTCCCTTGAGAGGCGTTTTGCACACAATGCCCACGCTAGGTATACGGGTTGGGGGTCACAGAGGACGCCTTCTCGCACCGCCTATGCATCTGACCATAACTATAGCAGCAAGCGCACGTGGTGGTGGTTAGTTAAACCGTGCAACACATATAAAAGAATTACAAAAATTCAAATCCCACTTTGCTTTTCTTAAATCTTATCGATATTTATTTCTTACAACACTATTAGAAACTTGTTCCCGTCACTTTCCAATTATTTTTGCGGGCTTTCTTCGCAACAGTCCGCGCTCAATGCGGAACAGAATGGCGCCCGGTTTTAAGGAACCCGCTTTGTTCGCGAGTAAATGAGAGAACCGCTTAGTTTTTCCTTTTCTCCCAACTTGCGGTTAATTTATTTAATAAGTTGTTGCTGAATAGAACCCCGCTGCCAACGAGTGCCAGGATGAATCGGACCTTCCATTTTCTTTTTATCATTTTCTATACACAAAAGTCTTCTGTGTTCCGACTCTGAATGCGAACAGACTTATTTATTTTTTGTTACAATTTTCCATTTTCCGAATCTTGGATGAAAATTTCTTTTAAGCGAAGGAGAGATAAGATTAATTTCGTAATTCGGATTTATATATATATTTCATTTTGTAAAACTATTTAGCGACATTTGGACAACAGCTTCATTCTTTAAAATGTATCCACGTTTCAAAATTCTACATTAGAATTTCCCTAATTGAATTGTGTTCCTATTTGTATTTGCATTTTTTTTCACACAAAGACACTTTAAATATACCTACCTAATGATCATTTAACGTTATACTCATTGCTCAGTGGTCATGATTAATTTCTGTCTAATTTTAAAATTAAAGCCATGGAATATTTATTTATAGATTAAAAAGTTGTTTACCAAAAGTGTTTCACACATGTTGAACATTACGTGAAATAGACTCCGTCTGTATCTGGAATATTCTTAAAGCACAATGAACAAAATTATATATGTGATAATACAATTGTAAAACGCGGAATGTTTGAAAGAGCAGTTTTACATCACACACGCAACTCATGTAAGGCACAGGTTACCTCACGTCTGCCAACAAAGGCGAAACTTCACTCAGTTGCATTCTCAACTTTAGCGCAATAGCGTACCCACCATACCTATTGTCTCCTTTTATTTAAGCCCGTGAAGAATGGAGGGCAGGTCAGGTATTCGGATTCATCAAAATAATGCGCAGAACGTGATCCGTCGCGAACTGCGAGGATAAGACGTTTCGTGATGCGTTTCAACGTTTGACGGGTAATGGCGGGAGGGAATTACGGTTCTTTTTTTAAAATGAACAAATTAATTGCGGCCATTGTTGGGTGGTCCGCTGGTCCGACGCGTCTCGTTTGACGCGCATATTCGTAATTCGCTGTTACAATCAGTTATTTACAGTTCACTATTTTAAAAAAAATCCCCTACAATTACCTATATTTGTGTATGTTTTAATACTTTCGAAGTTGCATTTATTAAAATTATTACTAATTAATGCTTTTATTAACGACGATACATTATTCTTTTAAAAAACATCTTTTTGGCTGTCAGAAACACTCTCCTCATTGTCTGTGCAATTTAAATGCACACGCAATATACATGACCGAGAAATAAACAAATAAATAACCGGCGTACCAAATAAATTCGCGTTTTGGATTGTTTTCACACGCAACGCCAATAAATCCGCTTTATTGTACAGTTGAGATCCGAACTGATTTATCGGCTTTGGTTACTCAATCGGAAGATTAAAAAGTTGAGAAAGTTAGCTGCATCCTGACTTTGCTTGAATTTTATTTTTTAAGGTACCTACCTATAATTATATAATTTAAGGTATTTACAGATAATTACTGAACTGACACATTGTCTACCGGATTGCAACTAATCATTTTTCCACTCGAACATGTCACGACATTGGTGTAGGATTATATAGTTACATGAGATATCACTTACAAATACGTGCTTTATGATGTACTTAATTAAAAAGTTTTGATTCTAAAAATAGGAAGTCGGAGTTTAACTAGTATTTAGACAGTCTGAAAAATATGTAAACAAGTCGAGTGTACTTTGTCAAATGTTAAAATAGCTTTACATTTTAACCAATCTTTATTAATTACCTACAGCGTGCGTATATTCATAAAAAATAGGTGTTGATTTCATATACATCCCAATCTATAAAAATCATATTACGTTAATTAAAAAGGAAAGACGTCAAAGTCCCCACTAGAAAACGTGTTGACAACGACAGTTTCAAAAATGGAATAGGA
This sequence comes from Parelbella ahira ahira, assembly GCA_018244795.1. Lineage (NCBI taxonomy): Eukaryota > Metazoa > Arthropoda > Insecta > Lepidoptera > Hesperiidae > Parelbella > Parelbella ahira. Next base: position 26,758 of record DWME01000330.1, on the reverse strand, counting down.
ACCCACCGAAAAGCGTTTGCCCGCCCTAAAAACGTCATGTAAGTATTTGGTACAGATAAAAAATATTTCAACAAAAGTTAGCGATTGGGTGCGACTGATTTTAGCACAGAACATTAAACCTGTGTTTCTGTAATGTAAAATAAGATATAAATTATAATGAATACATGTCAAATTCAGGGAATTACGTTTAGTGTGGAATAAAATATTGTATTTTATATAAAACATCGTCGATTCTTCTTTCAAATCTTCACATCCCGGAAAAATAAACTTGTCTTTCCTTCATTACAAAGAACAACAGTCGCTCGCTTCCTCCGGCCGAGTCATAAACTTTGGGCGGGGCGTGTTAATTAAAATAAATTGGAGGAAATTTTATTATACATTAAATAATAATAAATGGGTCCTATCGGACCGAAATTAGACGCTATTGCGTCATGGCATGTAAAACGGAACAATAATTAAATCAAATGAGAGGCAAAAATAAGACCACCGCGGTGTTAAAAAATACGCTGAGCAAATATTTTAATATTGCATTATTTATAACACTTCACATCTTTACTTTAATATTTATGTATAATTACGTACGTTAATTTCATGCAATTAATTATTCTGCGGTAACCAACGAAGACATAACATTCCAATCTCACATAATAAATAATAATCTGTGTAACGAGTGTCCGGACACCGCTTCCTTTTTAATCTGTGCCGGAAAGCGATTTGGCGGGTAAAGCACATGCGAGCATAGATCTGTCAGCGGCGGACATCGATCGCCGAATGTCTTGCTACGTTTGTCTGCTACGTTTGCGTAATAGACGTCAGAGGGGCTATCAGTAAACTGCCACTGTAAACTTCTGTTGTATTCTTCTTTGCTATATGTGGAGGGACATTTATGACTTATATTTATATAAGTTGGCAGTGTGGCTTCAAGCCTACTTTGATACCCGTAATTAGTTAAAAGTCTTGACACCCTAACACATTTAGCACAATACTTCTATTGGTGTATCTAATAAAAACCTGACTAAATGACTCTCACTAGTTACTCCTTCAGTCCTATTTGTGGTCGCTTGCAGAAATCTGTTACTGATGCTGTACTGACGCTTGCCCTTTAAATCTATGTGAAACGTATTAAGCCATTATAGTCCCTGTTATGTGATCTAACGAACCGTATATTCATTGCTAAACAATGCATTAATTTCTTCTTTTTTTTAAATAACTCTGTTAAGGAAGTCATAAGTGGCTATCAATAGGTTTTGTAATCTGCAAAGTATACGACACAAAATGACTAGAATTTTCAAAGCGATCGGAGAGCGACTGCACTCGTGACACACAATAACATTGTGCCCGAAATAATAGCTGGTATGTGTCGTCGCCCTAACGGCCATAATCCTAAGTGTGTCAGCGCTACCGTTTATTGCATTCCGAATTTTGGTTGTCGGGTCCGTTTTTATTCAAACCTAGACAGATTTACGAGCTCCGCGCTATTGTGACTCGTATTATTGTGCCGCGGCCCTCATTTCTTATTCAAGATTTAATCCAGCTATTTTAGTTCTTACGCATCACGTCAGAGACACGTTACATGATATTTAGCTGGTTGGGCCTACTTGCGGTTAGGTAATATTTGTATGTATTATGATATTTTAATTCACTTTGTGCTATTCATCTAGTATTAGGATTTAGTCTGTCGACTGTAGAAATATGAATATATTTAAGAAGATTCATCAATATAAACAATACCTTTGTGGTATCATTTGAACCAATTTATTTCTTATTTCTTTCTTTTATTAAATGAAGAATGAGGTAATAATATAAACAATATTTGTGTAGAATCTATTTTCTAATTTAAAATTTCAAGTATTGACTCGGAGTCTGGAATAGTGCCCTGTGTATGGCAATAGGCCCACCACTTATTCCATAGGACGCAAACGTAACTGGTGAAACGTGAGAGTGTACTACACTACTCTGCCTATCCCTTCGGGAATTACAGGCGTGGTGTTACGTATATATTATATAATATAGATAGCTATATCTTAATGTTTTTAACAGGTACCCTGGTATATTTTAATTCAATTCCAAACGCCGAAAGTGCAACATGAAAGTCAAGTGTCGAGTTTCGGCTGTTATCTCAATCGAAGTCATTCGATCGATCGACATTTGCTTAAACAAACGTTTGTGTTCACGGAAGACTGCTTCGAGTTACATTATTTTTGTTTTGTCTATAAATTCACATGTAAGAACAAAAGAGATAGACTAAGTTGAGAGAAAGTTAGCTCAAATGATGGACAAATCGTAAAACTGCTTTTTTCCTATTCATATTTTTTCCTGGACACACAAAGTGCAATGGTTTAAATATTAGTATTGAGAATATATGAAATACACACAGACATATTATGTATAGTTGACGAGTATTACCTATTTGATAAATATAATACAACGTTTTCCTTTAAATAGAAATGTTGTCACAATTACCATTGACCACAGTTTCTCAGGGAGTTTCTCTACATGTTACTATTATAAACAATATCGCATGAGCTTTGTCAGGTCCATATATACATTTTGTAAGTGCCTTCAAATACACATACATAAGGCGTGCATGTGTGAGTACGTATGTATGTTTGTGCGGATGCGTAAGTCGATTACGATATAACCAGCTAATTATCTGTTCCAATTGTTTTTAATGGGTAGGCAAAAATTAATTTACACGGATAAATCATTCGTTAGTTCGCTTCATCGTTCGCAAATTACGCGGCGGTGTTTTTCAATAGCATGTGCGAACAATCGACACAACATGTCTCTACAAATCGATTTAACATTGTAATTTTTGGTCATTTTCGCAAGTCATTATGTAGTGTCACTGACAAAAGATGAGAGTCCGAAATCGTCCGGAGAGGTGAAAAATGCGACATTTCCTTTGTCGGTGCATCGCAAACTGTTACTATAAATTAAAGTCGAAAAGATAAGATCACTATTTTTAATGGAGAACGTTCGGACTTCGTAAATATTTCAACGTTTAAGGCGAGGTGCAATATGTTAATTAAATTTGGACACTCTTTTATTTTATTTACATCATTGTCTTATTAGGATTTTTTTAAGATGACAGTATACTCTTTAAAACGTTTTACAACCACATATTTAAACTGTAATCACGTAAATACATCATTGTTATACGCAGCGTAAATCTAAGGAGTAGGTACCTCCTACATTCCTCTGCCTACCCTTTCAGGGATTATAGGCGTGAAGTTACGTTTCTCAGTGTAAGTCTAATAATATTTATAGGCACGCTTCAAGAGCACATTTTTCGTACTGCTAGAACCGATGCGTACTAAAGATATAATAAATGAATAGACGATTGACAGAATGAATTAGAATCTAATGCTTAGATCTAAATTGAATTAGTTTATATTCAATGCTAATTAATTTGTTTCTTTCATACAGACTAAATAACCATAAATACAAACGTACAAAAAAAATCTAGGCTAATTTCATTAGTAGGTACCTTTTCTCTTTTGGCGCGGTTTGCGTTTCGGTGTCAGGAATTACAGCAAACTAATTATTACAAACGTTTTAGGGATTATTATTGTTATTAATTCGTAATATAACGTAATCACGCCTGTATTTCCGAAGAGGTAGACAAGAACATATAACAATCCCACCATGCACCAGTACTTCCCATCATGGAGAATGGAGTGAGACTATAGCCATGCATAGGGCACAAATTTAGATTATGTGCAATTATTTCCTATTTATAGATCTCAATTGTGAAATCTCAGCTGTGAATATTAATGCGCATATAATATCTAATAGAATTATATACCAGGGTGATGATGAAAATTTGTTATAGGCGTGATTAATAAGAATAGACAGAGACAAACAATATTATAATTCTACACATATCATACTAATAATATCATGGGACATCTCCACACACGGCTGTCTAACCCCAAAGTAAACATCAAGACAGATTATGTTATATAACGAGACGGCTGATAAAACATTATACATATGTATAAGCATATATGGATATTTTTACCCTCAGACAGAACAACTAATTCTGCTAATCCCACAAATATGTATCCTGGATGGGAATCAAACCCACAACACTCGGTGCAGCAGTCTGGTTCACTATACACTACACCATCTGGCCAATATAATAAAATAAAACCAGTAAAACTGCACCTACGTCCATTATATGAATGTATATATGTTAACCATTCGATTTCCAGTTTCAAGATCACTTCTATGCTAATAGCGGACGTCTGTAATAATAAGTTGCATTGATTTACTTGAGCTGGCCCCGTTCGTCGATATCCGGTGCAGAGGTCGCTACTCGCGACACGGTAAACAGTCGGGATTACAATGTAAACGCATGCGAGGTGTTCCTTTGATCTCGCCGCCGGGCTTGAACAGGGTTGGCGAGCTAGTCCTATCCCTTAGCCGACGTGTAGAAAGTTACCAAATAAGTAAATATCTAACACTTATTTCATTTGATACATTTCTATATCGTTCAGTAGTCTTTTATTGTGTGACAATTCAAAAGGTTATTTGCCAGAAGATGTTACTTCTATTCGTGTAAAGGTACATGTATCTATTGATGATATCTAGTACTGAATCTACACCCTCAGATTGACGTCTGTTATTTACTGTAACAGACTAGACTTCACACCGATTATTTAGCGATCATATTACGGGTATCTCTTGTAAGATTAAGAGATTTTCTTGTCCCGGTATCAAAAAAGGATGCAAGGCTGAAGCCTGAAGGTATTGCCTACCCTTTTCGGCATATTATATGTAGGTGAGTTCTATAATTGTCAGAGTTTAACGCTTTGGAACAAACTTTGGCGGCTGCTTTTAAGAGTTAAAAAGCTGTAACCGATTTTACCCATACATACATACATACATATTTCACAAATGTAAGTGTTAGACATATAAACATTTCCATTCATTTCCAAGCTAGATGGAGTCCCTGATCAGACGGGTGATAAACTTCGTACATACATACATATGTATATAGAAATGTACATACTTATATAGGGGGATATATTTTATACCCAGATACAGAACAATTACAAACTTGGCGAAAAAAATTCATGTTTGGGAACTAGACGACGTTTGAGCATCTACCTAATATATTACATTGATGTTGAGGTGTACTGCTTGTTTTAATGTCTACGTGACGTGAATATTATTAAGGGCCAATGATTATTAGAAAGGTACGAATATTGTCTTTAAAACGGAAATACTATTCATTCTTCAGAAAAGGAAATGATTTTTAAAATAGAGATTAGATTCTATCTCAAGACAACTGATTGACAACGAAATCACAAGGACTGCTAGCCCTGCCAGTCACAGAGTAGCTCATAGAACAGAGTTTACATCGCCATCATTCAAATGTATGAAGTCGCTATTTACGTTTGAGCAGAGCACTCATTACGGATTGTTATTGGAATAATAAAGAGAGAGATGCGCATATCCGTGGAGCTGCGAGATCGTAACGTGTTTCCGAGTATTGCCTTCCATTGCGAAACACGATCGCTTTATTCTCAAACATGTTTCCGCGAACTGACACTTCTGTTTTTGTTTATTACTCTATGTTTATGTGAACTACTTTTGTATGAAGCGTACTTGATAGATTGTTTACAATATGAAAAGTGTATTTTTCAATTGGAGCATTTTAATTCGTTCAACTTGTTTATGGTAACTGTCTTTTCTAAAACACAAATAGGTGTTCGTTGCTAACTAGATACCTATCTACTAATGATGTTATATAAATATGTAACTATTTAACTTAATAGCTGATTGTTCTTACACATTTATTATCTATATTATCGCGTATAGGAACTCATAAAAAGTAAACAGTGGTTACCGATTTAGTGATGTTTAGAATAAATATAACTCGATAGTGTCAAGTGAATCGTGTGTGGGCTTCAAGTGGTTATATGATTTCATAGTTATCGATGTATACAAGAGATATTACAACAACACATCTACAGTATTTCACGCCTACGAAACGCACAAACAAAATAAGTAATAAAATATTATGGGGCCGCCCGAGAACATGGTTTTTCATGTCGCCCCAATAGGTGTCGCTACAAACGTGTCAGCGGGACGTCGGATTGCTGCCTTTTAATACATCATTGCGTTTCAAGGTGATGTAAATTCCAAATTTTATTATCTTCAATCATATAAAAATCATATACCTACTTACTTATGTCATATTCAATACTAGAAGCTGTAGTACGGAACCTTATATACATCTTCAAGTGGCTCCATTGGCATCTTAACATTGTACAAAATGCTTGCGTGTTGAAGGTCTCGTTTTGATGCGTTATACCGTGACCGCTTCGAACTCTCTCGTCGAGGCATCAAAGACGGAGACACCGCAAGCGTGGTGCCCGCCTCGCCCGACCATCACAGCGGGTACCCTGCTCCACATTACAGCTAAATTAAAAGCAATACAGTTTCATTTTAACCTTCATCGGGTATTTCGACAAAAACAACGGCAGCGATAAATTAAAGATTTCATTATTCGCGTCCGAACTGTAAACGTGGTTATTAAAATCGTCTCAGCCACCACTTGCACGTGAAAGCCGAAAGGCCGGCGACAAAGTGCCTTAAATTTTTTAATTGCAAGTCGCCTTATGATTATTATACGTCTTTGTGCATTCAGGGGCTACATGTGTGGAGTAGACGGGGGTGTGTGAACGACGAGCGGAGGGCGGGGTTACCAGTAGGTATATAAGATACGTCTTATAATAATTCTATAGATTTAGATTTGAAAATTCGTCACTCATAGAAAATGTTACATACAAACTATTTTAAAATAAAACGCAGCAAACACAATCGCCTCATGATATTTACTCGATATTTTGAGAACAGACATAATATTTATATACAAAAATATTTAAAAAGCCCATCGGGGTCTTTGCGTAGTTCAAATATAGAAAGCATTGTATTCGAATTTTTATTAACAAATATTTTTTTTTAATGAAAAAGAAATATATGTTTTTAAATGACACTCCACTTGCCACGCCGCGTGCAAACCGACTGTCACTTGCACCGTAGCGTTAGAATTTAATAGCAGTGCTGCTTACACCTATGTGGAGTGTGGACCTAACAAGACTCTTTGAGCCCGTACAATATTATAATATTATGCTCATTAGTGGGCATTTATTTAAGTTTGTCCGCAGTCTCTTATTATGAAGGCGGACTTTTTTTAACTCAAGTTCGGCGGGCGTTTTTGTTTCTTCGCGCTTTTATAGCTGTTAGTGGTAGATGTGCGACATGTTTACTTAACGTGAGTTCTGTTATATAGGAGCGGTGATAATTAGAATTGAAATAAACTTGATTAACGCCAGCATATACTGAACCGAGCCAGCTTTGTTATTCCACATACTGATAAATAAATTTGTGGTTCTCGATGGTCAATGCGCACTGTCGTGTCTAGACATTTGTAACACAATTTACAAAAACGTAAATATATTGTAAAAATGTCAAAAATTGCTTACGAATTTTGTCATCATTTTAATGTATTTGTGTCTTTTCTTATACCTGTCTATAGCATAGACAAAGTAACAATATGACAGGCATGACAAAATAAATAAATATACAACAGCATATATTTTTTGTTCCAGGTAAGATGTGTCATTACTCCCAACATAAGTAAGTACGGAAGGCTATATAAACACAGGTTTTTCTAACCTATCGGCGCGTTTGATACGATTGTGAAACTAAATGAGCAAGCTTGCAACCGATCCGGCGTCCGACCGCACCCAATCACCGAATCAGTAAGTTGAAGTTTTGATATCAATCAATCGACAATTACGTAAGTGAAATTAGTTTTTATAATTACAGGTATCTATTTCACGTTAGACAAATTAACTTATAATCGTCGTACTAACTCAATATATTAAATTGAAAAACCTACATATTTATACACACTTCAATTGATATTTCTATCGCGGTGAACGTGATATGAATCAATCAGTTTTATAATTTGTAATTCTAGTGTATTTAATGTTTTTCAAGCTTCGCTATAGATCGTTGGTGGAGATAACGGGCCCGCTCCAGACATTGTAGTTACAAAAAATGTATCAATGTAAACGGCAAACATACCCAAGTACTTCTGGTAACGTTAGGCTTAGTTCATTTCAATTTCCAAGTTTGCTAATGTAATATAATTTTGACATGTGCTTTTAAGTTTTGACATTATTTATTACAACTTTGACTGTTGTTTTGCGAACATTTCAAAACATTTTGCCTTTTCGTTTATTTCTTATATGTACAATCATTATAATGTTGCACAATCTTCCCGCTAGAGCACTTCTGTCTTAATGTTTTATTACTTTTAAACAAAGTACAAATCGATAACCAATTTCTAATCTAAGTAACAGCTAGAAACCTAATCGAATTTGAATCGAATCCCTTACAGACAATTTCTAGATAATTACCATTACGCTTCTACATATATATCTAACACATATATAGCAATAACAGAGCTTATTTTAAGAAACTACAGTTCTTTAATGGATTCGTGTCTCACGTTATTGCACCATAAAATAGTTGTATTACCAAATTTGAGATGATCTGATAAAATTAGAGGGTACATGCCATCTACAACTACTGCAGTGTTATCCGGTAATTAATAAGTAAAATTCTCACAACACTCAGAAACACGAGTTTTTAACATTTCACTTTTAATAGTTCTCTTTAATTGCGCCGTACTGGATGAACCCGACCGTTAGAAAGGTTACACTATGTACAAGTGATTGTAGGCTTTATTGCAAGAGAAATAAGGTTGATGTTAGATGGCAGTGGGTGTTTCAAATCTGTTTATTTTTCAAGATCAAATCAATTATATAATTGGAGGCTCGCTTCAGCTGTTGTATGTAACTGAATACGTCATCGCCGGCGTTGGAATTTCGGTATTTTAATGAAGTTTTCCTTCGTGGAGTCCTCAGTATAAAGTATCTGACTAATTTTATCCATTTACAACATGATCAGTTTTGATCCATAGTTGAATGTAAATACTCTCGTGACGCATTGTGTTTTGAGGATTATTAGGCATTCTTTTGCAAGATATTTTTAACAGAGTTATTCTTAGTGTTTGAGATTTTAAAGGAAGATCAAAAAGCTACTAAGCCTTTTGTTTCTTATTTATTATTGCTTGGCGTCACAGGTCACTGTAACTTGCAAGTCCTTTGAGCAAATGTATTCATAAAGCAACGTTACGTTTTTAATAGAATTATTGACAACGTTGACAGAAATATACCATACATAGGTATCTATAACATCACATTGACATTTAAGACAATAGCATTTATTCTATTCGGAATGTTATGTAGTGTATCGTATGACAGGCAGGTGCTACGGACCTCGCTGGAACTAAGTAAAGTTAGTTTAATGGTGCACATGTTTCTAATAAATATACATAACTACTGCAAGTACTTATGAAGCTTATAAATATTCAACTTTAAAATTTATTATTTATATATAAACTGTAGAAAATTGTAATGCCACCATAACATTATGATAAAGCAAAAACCAAATTTTTTTATGAAAATATTAAAAAATGTTCTTATTTATTGTACATTGGGGTAGGCAGGCTAAGGATTGTCACCCACTACAATCCGGTTTTAGTTTTTTCGGTGCGCAAACAGTATTACTAATATTAACATATTTACGTCATCTTAATCACTAGTGACTTGCGAAAATTATCACAAAGTAATCGTTTTCATATAAAAGAATCGGGTATGTCTCTGCAAGAAGATGACAAAAAAACTTAAAGTTTTGTTCCAAACTCATTTAAAATATTCGCCGCTAAAACCAGCAGGAGAGAGTCATCAAACCGTCACTCTTTCAATAAAATAGTTAATGCCCAGTCCGCGGCCAGGGAACATTGATTCCGTTCGTACGGATTTATAGCGGGCTAATTATAATAAATTTAATCACAATAATATATTAAAAACAAAAATATTGACACACATTTACATATCAATTCAACTAACATTAGAACCAAATCTGTCCACTTGCTTGTTTATCTTTGAACCGTTTCTGTGCTAGTAGGCATTATGGACACGTGTCTGTTCTTTATTTATAAAAATAATTCATATATTTTGCTATACATATAGTACCAACTGCTGTTAGTGCTATAGGATTTTTCTAACTTCGATTTTCTAATGGAAATTTTTAGTAGCAGCTCGGAGTCTGTATCTGTGTCCAGTGTATGGCAATAGGCTCCCCCCTATTCCATGATGGGACGTAAAACGTAACTAGTGAAACGTGAAAGTGTAGGTATTAAGTAGGTACTCCATTCTTCTGCCTACCTCTTCGAGGACTACAGATGTTAAATATTGTTAAAATATGTTACGTTATTGTTGATGATTTTGGTCAATGAAAATTTATTAGATAATATTTTTCAAACAGACGTATAACGTTCGTGGACGAGCTTAGTATTTGAACGAAATAGACCCAGTGTCGCGACAAAGCGATGGTCGTATCTGTTACCATAAGCACCGTATCGATCGAATTCGGACTTTAAGCACAGGATGTAAAAGTCGAAAGTGATCGTTACCGAATCCGTTTTCGAGTGTGTCAATAAAATATTCAAATGGAAACAGTATAAAACAATAAATGATGGTAATTGGCCGTTCGCACCATACTGTCGCCGGGTCCCACGCTCCGGACAACCGCCACTTGTTCCCGCTCCACTTCAAGCTTACTTATACGCGCATTAATTACTTTACAGATATCAAAGAATATGCTTTATCAAAAATATATACACGGGTAATGCGATTACATAATTTCGAACACCATAAACGAAGCCATGGGTAACAGTACCTACTATTTACATTCAAATTATCGAAATAATAATTTTTCTTTTTTAAATAGATTTCAAAGCTCAATGCCGTTACTTACTGGCGGGAATTAAAGCAGATAACAATGCAATATCGTACATAAATATACATACATATCTTCACTCCAGGTCCCTTACGGGGTGCCAAAACATATGAGGTAGGTATAAAAGGATAAGGATGCAATATCGTAACGCCAACTTAACCAATTGTTAACCAATTAATGATTTTTAACTCCCCAATTTTGTATAAAAAGTATACAGTTTAAAGTAATAAGAATTGAAAAAAATATTAATAATTTTTTTTTCTTACACTTATTTGTACTGTAAGCGAAGTGTGTTTCGAATGATTTATAACGGAACGCCAGTTGGATGAGAATTTGATGTTATCTGGACAAGCAGTAGTTAACAAGCATCCAGTTAATATGTTGGAAGATAAAAATGAACGTCAGTATCACAATGAAGCTCGAATGGTTTCCGTTTAAATGTGATTAATTGAGGCATTAGCGAAGAATTATTCGGTATTAACATCGAGCCGAGAACAGAATTAATATTTTATATGGTAACATATTTACAATTTTTATACATAAATTTGTAATCGAGTATGAATAACGGCGGGTTTGAGTGGACGATAGATGTGTTGTTTGAGTCGTTGGTTTGATTCATACAAAGCTAATGTGTTGGGAATGGCAGTGGCCAATATATTAATGTACTACACTGTGCATATAAAACCATTTACTTCACGTACCTGTATATATGTACATAGGCATAGATTTAAGTTTTTATTCTCTGTATTTAAATTAAAAATCTAATTACAGACGAAAAAAATTATAATTTTAACGTTCTGCTGTATACAAAGCCTTTTTGAATACAAGACCGTATTAAGGAAAATAATGGCAATAAAATTGTTATTAGAGGCGTTGCTTAGATACATCATTGTAGAATTTAACACATACCGGCCAGTTTGAAAAAAGAATTATGTTGAACTTGAAAAAAGAATCATATGTAAAACAATTAATGTTAAAAAAAGAATAATAACAAAAGTAGGTAGGTATGTTACGTAAAGAAGACTTAAAAAATACTTTTATAAAGTCTAATTAAATATTTAAAAAAAACATTTAGAAATTATATCGTCTATTCATTGTCATTAAAACAAAAAGCATTTTAATAGAATGGAAAAATATAACACGCATCGGTCCATTTAGATTGCAATATAATTTAAATAACAAATGGTTCCAATTGAAACGTGGAATACATGCGTTGTATGTTGGAGACTAAGTGCTTTACATAATCTTAGAACTGAGCCATGCTCGTGTTCAAGCCTTCCTGCTTACATAAGTATTCAAAAGCTGTCTTTTCAGTTGTCCGTCCGTCTGTCAACAACAATAGGGATGACAAAACAAGCGATATTTTCCCATATGGGCGCACAATGAGGCTTTGTGCACGCGCATGCCTTTACAAATCGCATATTCCGCTTTCAGTATTGTTTTTCGCCGGCCATCGCTTCTCAAACTTAACATGTCCGAGCAAAAAATGTTAGCATGCTATTAACGATTTCGAAGAACAATAAAGCGATTGCTATATTTTTTAATATATTATCATGATTTATATTTTTGCTCATTGATATCATCCATTTCGTTATCTTGACTGAAAATTATTCCCCACAAACAGGCATAAAATAAAATAATCTGGTTTGCTCACAGAAAAAAGCTGTGACTAATGGCTATTATTTTTTTTATTTACCTACATTATATCTGGTCATTAGCAGAGTTATTCAAACTTAGGGCCGATGTTGATGACCTAAATATTTTAGCCATAAATAAAGTTATTATTCACAGTCGCTAGATCTAATCTTTGTCCGAGTAAGTCGCTAATGCTAATACTGAATAGAAAAAGCTGAGCCAAATAGACTTGATAAAAGTAGCTACCCGTACTGACATGATTGAAACAAGTTTTGTGCTCGAAAATCAATGGGTTAAAATTGAGTCATCTACATAAATTAATGTTGGAACCAATGTCATTTAGTTGTTCAATTAAGTATCACCGTTAATTCTAAAATTTTATCTCCGATTCAGATACCGGTGGTTGATTACAATAATCAAGTAAAAACTGCTAGGAGTATAGCTTCTGACCGCCAATAAATAATTTGAATAATTTGCCTACCTAATCGGGCGTGTCTGTTAAAATATAATATGTATTTTGTAATAAATCTCAGCTCGTAAGATTTTTATGAACTGACGTAACACGGTTTATTGTGTCGTGAGAATTTTGCAAATGTTTACCAGCTCTTTTGTTTTTTAAATACCTACATTTAATAATTCCGCCAACGCACCTCGACAATGGCCTGCCTTGGTCCACAAAGGAGTGAGGCGAGCGAGGCATAGACAACGAGCGAGCGTTTTGTCTCGAGCCATAGACAAAAGCTCTTTCATTCGCGAGACAATGACGAGTTGTCTTTACCTCATTTATCATACAGCCAGGTTACTTTCATCCAATAATTACAATGTACAGAGGATTCAGATATATAGAGAGTGTGAGGCCATTGTAGAAATTAATTACAAAACTGCTCAGTACTTTGTCAGACAAGTGGGCAATAAAATGTTTAGTATCTAAAACTCGTGGGCTGTTAACATTCTCTACCAACACAAATTCTGCGTCAGTTCATTTCTCATAAGCGCGTAGGTAAACATTAAATTTTGAATTATAGGCGTGATCAAATGACATGTTGGTAATTCCGAGGCGGACAGTAGGCAACACTGACATAATTAGTGGACCACGATGACGTCTCGATGATAACCCATTCTATTAATTCAAAAAAGGAATGCTATTTAAAAAAATAACTGTTGAAAAAGAACAAACGCTGTTAAAACCATTGAAATAAGATATGTGCGTTATTTTTGTACGGCTGCGTTCATTTAGAACCGGTTTATGTTTCGGTATCCCACATCTTTTCAAATTACGAGCCAACATTAAGTGTGGATGCAACATTAGTAAGATAATAATTCCTAGAATCACGTTACCGGCGGTACAAGGTGAGAAATGGTACAAAAGTCGAAATAGGTAATTAGAAGTTTCGTGTTCCATTCTAAATTATACAAAATGTGTTTGTCACTTGTCTCCTCAATGGTTTGGAATTCTCATGACTGTGTAAAGAGTTATTTGAAGTTATCGCACCGAGATATTTGGAGAATCTTTTGGATAGGCATAGTGGAAGTGGTCAGTCGATTATATCATAGTGTAGTCGTTGTCTATTATGCAGTAAATTCATAAAAATCCGGTCGGGACAAAATAGTAGAATTTATCAAGGTATTGTTGTGGCAAATATAAAAAAAATCATGGTTACGTCAGCATTATTTTAATATTCATAAATATTCACTTGTATAACTATGTTTTACTTTATAAAAAAGCTTTTGTCTCGTGAAATACGTACGAACAGTTAAAATGTTAGGATGATTTTGGAAGCTTTTTGTTTTTATCGAGGTATTCCCTAATCAGTGTTTCCAAGAAACATATTTTTTATAACACATCATACCGTACATAGCATACGAACGGTATGTACGAATACACATACGAGTAGTTATTATGAAACATTTCCATAATAGTAAATATAATTAAATACTAATAAATTAGTAAGTGAAAGACGTAATAGTTAATAAATGTAATTATAACACAGTGGTAGCGAAATGTTTAAAAATTCAGGCTTCTTGGACAGTGAACCTTAATTGGTATGCTTGCACAAAAGCTTTAAATGTTCCCCAAAATGAGATTATCAAAACGGTCGACAACTGAAAAGAGAAAGTCCCGTCAGCGAGCGGTGGGCAAAAGGCTCTGAAGCGCTTTGCCTCAGTCAGAGGGACCCAGTGTTGTTCCCAGAGTGCACTCGCGCGCTAATTGTTCGCGGGAAGGGTTGTTCGAGCATTGTTTTCAGAAATGTATGGTCAGCAAAACAGTATTTTTTAAATTTGAAAATTTAGTATGTATTAAATATTGTTCCACGCATAATAAAATAGTTTATCGAGACAGAAATATATGAATTAAATAATAGTAAATACAGTTAAGTGTCGTTATAAAATTCATTTTATGCCATAATTTTGTTGGTATGGTTTTGATTTTGCTTCTTATGCAGACTTTAATATATGGCGTATTTGTAAGGCAATAATATAACATTCTATAACCGCATTTTTATGTTACAATAGATGGATGAAACGTTCCGCTCGACAACCACCAAGTGGATAGACAGCGCGGATATGTAAAACACAATTCAAACTGGATGGTGAACTCGTACAATTTTCAATGCGACGCTACAACGTTTGCGGTACTTGCGCATTTCGTGGCGGTAATTTTTCTTTAATTAAAATAATTCCGCTTGTCGTTCACTTGCCGCATTCGTTTGTTGTGGCCCACGACGCGTGCCATTTGAAGTCCTCTTATGCTTTTTAGTGCCCGTGTTTACCCTTCGCTTTGGCTTCCGTACGAACTTCGTACGGCGAAAATAATGGCTCAACTCGACTTTTATTTCCGCTTTACGTTTGAAGGGTTAGTTTATGAGAGATACGAGAATTTTTATTGTGAAATTCGCTAGGATGTGAGAACGTATAATATATAATCGTATTCGAATATACATACGAGTATAACAGAGAATTAAACGATGCGTGAAAATCTGTCTGATTTAATCTATTAAAAAAGACGCTTGGAGATAATTAGTTTTTTGGCGAAATTACGGAATGGAAAAACCGCCAGCCAGCGTCGGCTTTCAACGCTTATCTCCTCAAAGTTTCTTCCAACACATTAGTCTGCGAAAATTGTGCGCATATTGTATGTGTGCGACCGATAGGCCACGCGTTGGCGCCAAAAAAATCGCGCGATAACCATAGACAAATCGTGTCAAGATGACGCAGCGAGAACACTAATGACGCAAAAATCGCCTATCTTGCGTCACGATGTAGGGGGGACCTTGTTTAAAATAAAAATGGGGGTCGGAAGCGCCCTTTGTGGCCAATTCAGTGATTGGATGTCGTTTTGTTTGATTTTTCTCACGTTGGGGAGTGTTGATGGAGAATTGATTGGGATTGATGATTGTTCGGAAGCTTTTTAGTGGACGTCAATTGCTTTGTGCTCGAGCCGGAATAAATATTTGTTTTGTGGTCGCAGTTACTTCGCGGTGTTTTTTAAATATTCGATGTTTTACAATGTTTATTTTTATTGCTTTTACCATGAAACCTTCACGGCAAAAGTGACGAAATCAAAGTTTTAAAATGGCTATCATCCTAAAGGCCCGCTATTATTCAGTTAGTTCTTTTATTTTCTGTATAATGTCTTTGTTTTATATTAATTATAAGAAAAAATTGTAGGTACTTGGTAATTAATTTTCGTCAACCTATCACATGACGATCTCTACTTAGTAAAAGATAGTATCACCCACAAAATAACACTATAGTAAAGCTGCTTAAGTCATAATCTGGCCATAGGATTTATGCTCCTTATCGCTCAACAAAAACCATCATAGGAGGGACAAAGACAAAAAATGTCTATTAATAAGGGGGGTTAAAATCAGAGACCTCATCAAGCGTATTAGCCGATCCCATTAAATAGGCGCCCTTGTACAGGGGCAAACGGTGACAGAAGGAGTATCTTTGTTTAACCAGATAAAATCTCTTTGACAATTTGCGCTTATTCAAATAAGGCATCCCTGGGCACATAATGGCGTAATACGTTGCCAAATCATAATGCTTGTTTGGGTAGCTCGCTCGTATTTTACTCAGCCTATCCGTACATATGTAGGCAAGGTGAATTAGTTATTCACTTGACTGCACCTTACGTGTATAACCATTGGTAATTTGCACATACATAAGTAGGTATATGTATATGTTGATACAGTGAGACAATGTTCTTTATTAATCTCTTCGGTCCGGTTTGGATTCTTTTTTAAATAGTTTGTTTGGTTTTAAAGTATCTGGTTTAGCAATAGATAGATAATTCGTATGAATACGCGTCGTATTGGAAATGTAATAAGTCTTGTTATAAACGCGTTACAAAAAAAAAAAAAAATTGTCTGATCGGGTTGACGTTTTTCGAAAATAATTACTCTCGACAATTAATTATTTGACCGCCTTTAAGACTAAACAGAAATGAGTAAAATATCAACAGTTTCGTTTTTTAATTCTAAATTATGTTATTTTATGTTAAATTGTCATCGACATGTTTAATAAATATCTAGGTATATGGAAATTAACCAATCTATGTTATACCTAAAAGTCAATAAAAATCACACAGCAATGCTCTGCAAATGTTTACTGTCTCCCGAGGAGACGCTACGAAATGTCAAAGCAACACTGTTTAACTTATTTTCAACGCTGTATCGTCTAATTCCCTTGCTAAAAACAACGACCCATAATTGTCCCGGGTCAGAGCAAACAGAACTTAGTAACTACGGTTTAGATGAAAAACGCCGACAAACGTTTTAGAATTAACAAAACAGATTACATTTGCTACTCTCAAAGCGTTCGGGGTGCGTTGTTTGCTGCCGATTCTTTCATTTACGTATCTGTTGGACCGGAATCTGTAAATGTTTACGGAATGAGCGCGAAATTATACTTAGGTACAGCATAATATACATAACATACTATTGTTAACAATAGAAGTCAATGATACCGAAGGAAATAAAAAGATTTACTCGAATTGTAATGAAGTTATACGATATCGCCATATACATATGTACCTATATAACATATATAAATTTCTTTGACATATCAACAGAAGCAATAAGTGAAAATTATTGTATTATTCCCATAGAATATGAATTTTCAACTAATATAAACGGAACTTTAAATGAGACATTTCTTTCAATGTACATCAAAAGAGACAATGTAATCACGCTTCTATAAATTAGTCGTACCTTCACATAGCGGCCGTAGTGTAGACTTTATGCCTTTATACTTGAGATAATTTTCTCAATCAATTACAAGTCAAAGCCAAAGACTTACTTCTAAATACAGCTGAGTTCGGCACCGTTCAAATTTCGAACGTATATCTTCTCTACGGACGTTTCGAGTCACAGTATTTGTCAAATTGCCTCTCTCCCCGTTCGCGCCCTTGTTTGTAAATTCCAATTTCATCTTTAAAATCGCTACTGATTGTCTGTTTACATTTCTCTGCTTGTTTTGAATTTAAAGACGCTCATTTAACTTAGGCCTCCGAAGTTTCGTTCCATTCACGCATAACCGACAGTTCCCGCGCGTATTTCGTTCGAAATTAGAATTCGCGCGGGGAACTGAAGATCAAAATAAAATGGCGACTTTATTAGGGTACGGTACATAATCGTTTCGTGAATCAAAGGCGTTCGAATACGTATTTCGATGTTGATTGTACCGATAAGTAGCTTTTGCAAATTAGGCAGCCATATTTATTTGTTCTCTGTCAACCAATCGCGAGACGTGCTACTTTGTTCTCTGTTTATTCAAATTTTGGAGTCAAATTGAAATGCGAAATTTTAAATGGAGAGCTTTAATGCTAAATACAACTTTGGGTTGATTATTCCATACATTAAGGTAAGTACATATATTTATAATATACGTTAAGATTATAAGAGTACCTACTAAACAAAAAAAACAATTTACAACGGCTTATTTACTACAATTAGAAAATAGTTACTATTGATTTGAGTGCTGCCGAAACAAGAAGGATATTAGAACGCTTCGACCAAACTACCTACCTACGATGATGAAAAGAAAAATGCAATTTGATATTAATTTGTAAACGAAGCCATTAATTAACTTCAATAGATTTAAGCTTTGCTAAACTATATATAAGCAAACCATCGTCATCCAGATTCCTTTAACCGGTTATACCATTTGAGACTAGTTTGTTTTCACTGTTAATCTTTGTTTTTTATAGTTAATCTCCAAATACGCACGTAACATCTAAGTCAGAGTTATCAGTCTCAGTTAACGTTAAAAAAATGTAGCGACACCCACAATATGAAACATTTAAATTAGAAATATTATTCTATCATTACTGTATTGCACATTTGTATTACAAATATTCTCGAAATGTTGGTTATACAATGAAAATTTTAAAAACCTTATAAGCCGAAATTTCAAATAATGCGAACGAAAGTATCAATACATTAAAAACAGATGAACTCATTAATTTGAAACGCACTTGATGTTATCTTCTAGTTTCCCTTTTCATTCGATTCAAAAACGTATCCATTTGTATGGAGGAAATTACTTAAAGATTAAATCCCCTCGTTGACCACTTGCATAAATTATTGTACGAAGTCTATCAAAGAGATGGCCCCATTGCTAGGGATGTCTGTATTATTATTTTATATCGATAATCTAAACATAAATCATATTATAGGCTTTAATTATTTTTAAATCTGCAGCTAATAAATGTATGTGAAAGCACCGAAGAATATTACAACTGCTATTAAAATGCGTTGTATTTATTTTTCTGGATAACATTGAAGCGTTAAATGATTATCATATAAAACTTTTGATAATTAAATAATTTTAATCTTGAAAATTCATTTGTCGTATTTATATTATAAATTAATACCAAAGTCCCTATTATGAAATTAACTATGAACCAGAAAGCTTTTTTACTATTAATACAGAAAGCTTTTCAGAAATTTGAAAGCATCGATACAAAATAATAAAGACTTAACATCTATCGACATTTTTCAATACCATTACGAAAAGACCCACACTATTCTTTTGTGAAGGAATGAATCGAGAAAATTAATTTGGGATATTTCTTCAACAGCCCCATCATAAGAGATATTATAAAGGAAGATCTGTCGGCATTGACATTTTTTCTTTGATGTCGCAGGTTTGGAAATAATGACGTATTTGTCTTTGAAATTGTATCCAATTTTTTTTTTTTTTCAATCACCGCGCCGTCATAAAAAGCTTTCACCGAATCTATCAAAATTTTAATTAGGACTTCTAAGCTTGGTATAATGAGCTGTCGAATTTTATACATAGAGACTAAAATTGTCGATATAAATATTTTTTTATTTGCGCTTTGTAATTGTAATTCAAATTGTCATACGTTTTCTGCAAATACCATCTACCACATGAGACCATTTTTTATTAGTAGCGATATTGGATTACATACCTTGTTACTTTCGCTTTTCAAGCACAAAAAATTTTAAACAATGGAATCATTACAATGCGCCATAGTCTTCATTGCATTTTTATTTAGCAATTGCAAACATTAATTAGTTTTCCATGCTTAATACTCGTATATACGAGTATTTCAAATACACTATCCTTGCGAATTCGCTTGATTATTTGAAACAAAATTCGAAATCGTCAACTAATCCAAAATAAAGAGGACGGTGACAACAAATAGCCCCAGTAATCAATGAAATGACTGTTGTGTTTAGAAATACAAATATAGGCACACAACAATGCCTATTTTCCTACAACACATCCCCGTTACACTACTATTACGTCATTGTAGACTGAATGCACCATACAACTGACGGTTAGCGATTGAGTTTGTTCGTCCGACCGTGCTTCGATAAGCATTCGGGGATGCTCGCCGTTCAACCGGAGCTATTAGAAGCCTAGTGGTTTTCACAGTTTTCACCGACTACAATCTAATGATTGTTAAAATATGAGCTCACATTGATACGCTAGTGTTCGTCGGAATAACAAAAGAAGTTTTCATATTATGTACAAATAAGCAACGATAAACGAATAATTTGAGTTCGGCCCCCTCACTCCTGTTTTGTGATTCGAATGTTGGCCCTAACTTTGAAGCGCATTAAGTGTTAACGCGTTACGTGTAATTTATAGTAAAATCTCACTCGCTGTGACAGTGAAGGAAAACATCGTAAAAAATCCTTACACTTTAGTTTTTAATAATGTTCTTTAAAGCGAGTAAAATCTGCCGACCCGCAGTTGGTCTTCGTGGCATATCAAGGCCCTTTTCTTTGTAGGAGAAGACTGGCGCCCAACAGTGGTACAATAAAATGGCTGTTAATGACTTTATTGATGCGTACTAAAAGGGCGTTTAAGAATTTCATATTTCATGGTTACCGAAACCATTCACATAAACATATGTAGTAGTACTCTTGATATGTACATTTAATTGTTTTTAATTAAGCTCCAGCAGTTGGAACAGCTCTTGCAACACAACATCCCAAATTAAAACTAGCCGAATAGTTTATGCATAGCTGAGTTAATAATATTTACATTAATTACCTAAAACTGTTTCGGTATTATGTTAATTTAATAAAAACACATGCTGTGTTTACTTATAAATTGTGTATTTAGATCTAATTGTGTGGTCCACATACTTTTTATTTGTCAACATATTTTTTTTAATTCAAATAAGCCAACGTAATTCAATAAATACTAATACATAATGACACAAGAATTACTCTTTTAACCCATAATTTTCAAGAAACCATGGTTGCACTAGTGAATCTGTAATCGACTATAATTATTTCATTATTTTTCAAGATAATTTGCAAGGATCACATTAGCTAGGCCACGGTTATAACACCATCATATTAAAGGCAATATGTGTATCTCTTAGCTAGATACCCATGTACGTTTATACAATCTCAAAACACTATTACTGAAATTTACTATCATAAAATTTGTGATATTTTCCATCGACATATTCTGTTCCATCAAAACGTTTGACCTTATCTAATAATGCTGTGTTTTATATGGCCAATTTAATAACGTATCAATTACATATAAAAAATATTAAAGGTACACGTGATTCTCACGAAGAGTATTAAAAGCCTGGTGTAGTTACAGATAGTCTTTTTCCCATTACATTCCGTTCCCTGACGAATAAATATTCTATTAAACATGTACGGGCAATAGTAGGGAGGCCACACACCTGCATTTTATTGGACCAATTCGATCCATATTAAAAAACTCATAAAGATACTTCTTAGTGGGTTTTGGGAACCAAATGAGAAAGCAAAGTTAACAAATTACTAACTCATTTACAATTTTATCCATTTATTACAGTGGTATCGATTCTGTATTTCGATTTGAGATGTCTTCATACATATTCCGTTTTTATTCTGGATACACTGTTAACAAGTTGTTTACATTTACCCAAAGCCTGCCTGGATGACAAGTCAATGGTCGCTTACCAATTAGGTATGCCATAATTGGATTATTTATACTAGTGGACATTTAAATTAACCCGTCTATAATATAAAGTTAGTATTACATTGTCCATTACGTCAATGAACGGGTTTCATAGAATCCAGTATCAAAGCTTCACAATGGATCTGCCGTGCTGCAAATTCAGTTACGGCCGCATTGTCAGTTTAAAAGGACGTACATCGAGAGTGTATCATTTGAATTGCAACCCAAAGGTTGTGGTATTAGAGATGATAATGGATAATCAAATCCCGCCGGTTACATCAAAGACGCTTAAGTCAGGATGTGAGATTGAAATTCCTGATCTGACTAGTAATAAACTTACTTCAGCTTAAAAGAGGTTTCAAAAGAACGAATAAAGAAAGCGAGATGTATTTATTAAAATCGGTGCGGACGGAAGAGGGGGGATTTTTAAAATGAAACCGCCGCTTCTCTGATATCGTGTTTTTCAAAGATGGCCGACAAATCTCGATCTTTATTGAGTTTTAAATTCGGAGACGAGGCGGTTCCCGGCACTGCGTTTTGCATAAAACATTACAAGATTGTCATTTCGTTGTATTTAACGATAATAATGGCGCCGTGGAATGTTTAGGTAACAAAAGATAAATTCACAATACCTTCTATTTGACACTAAATTTCCTTATAAACTGTTCAATTACTTTATCATTGTACAATACCGATATTAATATATTTGTATCTGTCGTGGCTCGCTTTTGTTTCGCTAATCCTTCACAAGATATCTTCTTGACAAATCGTTTCGGATAGTTGCGTTGTTTGTCAGCTATCGTAACATTATCTAATGACCGTAGTTGATCGTTTGTTCTCGTATCAGGAGATTGCATTGCTAATATTAAGTAAATATTCTCAAGAAACAGTGCCTTAGTCGTAACAATTTCTATAATTATTGATAGAAATAAAATCGATTATTTTTCTCGTAGGTATGTAGACGTGTGTCACTAAACAGGTATGTTAAGCAGTCAATGTTGCCATAATTATGGTATTATTACTATTAAAAAAGTTGTCATCGAAGTGTTTTGAAAAAAAAATGAACACGGTTGTCGCAAGTTTCATTGCGTTGAATTTATTGTGCAATTAAAGGCTTTTAAGTTGGATTTATTCTACAAGAGCATTGTCATATACATATGTATTTTACAGAATAATCGGAATAATTTTGACTGGATCAATAATAATATCGGGACATTTTCACACGGTTATCTGTTTCCAAAGTAGATAGCCTGTGACCCAACAAATCTCACAGTTGAAAATCTTGCTTATAAATGCAACATGCTTATATAGACACGAGTACCTATGTGAATATTTTATATGTATCAAGTTATATTACATTTGTTTATGATGTTACAAATAACACGTAGGCATGTAAATGTTTATAATATGAGCGCGGGCGAGTTTTGCGATTCACTTGTTCCAGAGATTTCCCGGAAAACGTTACTACTATTACAATGAGATATTTCTCCACAAATATCTGCGTCGTTTTTTACCCGATCGACTGTTGAATAGACAAAGGCGTGTGTTTATATAGGAAAAGAAGTATTTAGATCCGGCTGCCGGCTAACACTGAACAGGGCCGGCTGTTTGTTATTTTATTAAGTGCTCGTTGTACGTATGTACATTTATTGTAATGTCCGTCAGTGTGAACAAAGTGAGCCGTGTTTATTTTAAAGGTGTTTAGGAGTACGTACAAGTTTTATTCGTGTACTATTTTTAATTTTTTTTTTCACAACGTATACTTAGATAGTGTGCGTTGCCAGGGCGGTTGGGATTGTATCAAAATAAATATTTACGTCGGTGAGCGCATTGTGCACGGGGAAATGTTAATATCGTTGTAATTACGCGCACGTGGCGATAAGTGTTGATTAATTGATTCGTTTTGTTTTTTTTACTTGCGTTCGATAACACTCTTTTGTGTACTTCCGGTTGAGGAAACGATAGTTCTTTGTGAAAAAATACAGATTTCTATAGAATTTTTAGAAATACTGATACAATTACGTTGAACACTTATAGATTACAGTCTAACAATGAAAAGGGCAGTTTTTTTTTTCGTTTTAATTAATATTTTATAAATATTGGCGCTGATATTTATTGCAATAAATGTTATAAAAAATATTAATGTTAATTGATATTAATTGAAAATATTATTTATTTCCCTAACATCATCGAGTATCATATTTGCAAGCCAACTTTTATCAATGTATGTATATTGTTTACATCTATTTTATCTCATCGTATAACCGCCTCGGTAGCGCAGTAGGCAGCGCGTAAGTCTCATAATCTTAAGGTCGTGAGTTCGATCCTCACCCGGGGCAAATTTTTATTTATTTAATTTTTAGTTATTATTTCGTACATTCACATTTAAATACATAATTATTACACTAAAATTATCATGCTTATCGGCTCCTATAAAATAGTAAATTATAAAAATAGTTCATTTTATTTATTCTGGACGCACTCCTTTTTAAATCTCACTGATAGGCACGAATCTCCCACACAATTGCAAGAGCAATGGAGTATGATTGACCATGTTGCGTCAGTACGAAATGGCGAAGAACAAAACAAAATATCGAAATTATTTACCAATATAAAATTTCCTTTTAACTAAAATATAGGCCAAGTCCACGACAAACAAATCCCTATTCTTATATTGGTACCGAAATTAATCGTTTCAATACGACCGCCGGCTCTTACTGCGTCTGAAGACAGAGTTGCCGATATCTCGTAATGAAACATATTAACGTACATAACAGAATCGACGGGCGTCAATCGGCGAGTCTTCATACGGTGCCCCAAGTTGATTGTTTATGAAAACAAAATAATAGCTGCGTTGAGCGACGTAGGATTCACTTTATCGGGGCTGCTTTATTTGCATCGTATTCTGAAGCTTTTACTGCAGTCACGAGATTAATAACTTTGAACATTTCTTTTGGTCTCGATCTTGCTGTTGTGTAGAACTTGCACCGTTCGCTTAGTCTTTTGTTATATTTACTTTTCATTTTTTTATTAGCTTTCATCACCCGGCGTGGCTTAATTTTTTATCTTTCGGCTTAGAGGATGTTATAAGGATAGTTTTTTTATAAATCACTTCATTGGTAAAGTAAAAAAATGACATTCTAAACTTGTGAAATAGCCACATTTTTCTACAATGTCTAAACATGTAGGACTTTATGTCATGAATGTGGCAAAAAAGAAATGTAAAATTTAATGTCGATTATAGTAGTATGTCGCTTTTTAACAGGACTA
This sequence comes from Parelbella ahira ahira, assembly GCA_018244795.1. NCBI lineage: Eukaryota > Metazoa > Arthropoda > Insecta > Lepidoptera > Hesperiidae > Parelbella > Parelbella ahira. The sequence continues at coordinate 1,519 of DWME01000330.1, read as the reverse complement.
TTGTCCTGTTTTCCATATAAAGGGAACCAGACAATATGGGAGTTACGTTAAGTTAAGACAAATAATTTTCAAATATTTTTTTTATCGTAGAAACATATTCCTGGCTGTCCATATGTATACTGACCGCGCTTTCTTAAAACGAGTATGTACTTAGCTTATAACTGTTATGACTATGATATATCACAGATCCTATTGGACGTATTTGGCTATTGAGTAAACTATTACCTACTTCCATTTACCGACCTATGTATATAGCTTACTTATTTGCAATCATTTAGAAAAACATTTAATATAATAGATTGTATTTTTTTTTGTTATTATTGCATTCCTAGTTGTAAATTTTAATTAACCTTCAGCTACACTGAAACAGGGACAAATTCAAACGTTTAATATAAAGCGCCACTTTAAACATTTGCACCAACAAAAGCACAGACGTTCGTCTTGAGTACGCTTGCTTCGCTGTATCCTCGTTACCGCTCTTTGCCCGCTGCGGTTCGTTACCCGGGTGCCGGTTTTCCCAACTCGCGGATACCCGGATACAAAGTGCATTGCCTAGCCTCGCTTGTTACCGGCCGGTTACCTCGAGTTTCCTCCAATTATTTCCAGCTCAAACCAGTTGGAAGCGGTGTAATTTTGCGTTTTTAACTTTTAGGAAGATCTACCTAAAATCATGATAATATTTGCAGTCATGTTCTGTATGTTACAAATATAATTTAATCGACTCATTTATCATTCCACTGTTAGAATATGGATCTCCTCTAATATTAAGAGGGTTAAGGCCGTAGTTTGCTACCCTGGCCAAGTGCGGGTTAGCAGACTTCACACACCTTGAACTTCTTTTTTACTAATATTAATTACTAGTATATTTTTTGTTGGCACAGATATGTACCCAAATTCCAGATAATTGCTTAACTGATATTTCTACAATAACAAAAATGCAGAGATCTATCTTGAGTAACGCTTGCTTCGCTGCATCCTCGTTACTGTTCTTTGTCGCTTTAGATCGTTATCCGGCTACCGCCATAACCGGATATAGCGCGTCTTGCCCCCACTCGTCTGAAACGCGGGTGTACGTCTTACTCAGCCTCGCTTGTTACCGTCCGGTTAGCTCGAGTCTCCTCCAATTATTTCCAGCTCGAACTGGTTGGAAACGCGTGTAACTTTTCGTTTTCAAGTCCAATTTCAGTTGCCTGTTTGAATGGCAATGCACTTTGAGTAGAGAAGAATATATTATAAATAAGGAAAAGCCATATTAAAATGTGGAGATGCCCGTTATATGCATGATAACCCGTAGGAGCAGGAAAACAGAAACATAAAAAATAACATGAAAGATATGTAAAGTAAACATACATGTATTTGAAGAATTTTTGAAGTAACAATTCAAGCTGGCCAAGTGCTGGCAGACAAGCAAGACTGGCAAGCAAGGGTTGGCAGACTTCACACAACTTTTTTTTTTTATAAATTCCGAGGAGTGCAGTTTTCCTCACGATGTTTTCCTTCACCGTTAGCAGGTGATATT